>JARFOC010068485.1:0-16597 GCA_031763485.1 Osmoderma eremita | reverse complement strand
CACTATTGAAGCAGATGGAATGGATGGAACATCAGAAAATTTTGATGACGTTCAAGAAGAATTTAGGAACTTGTTGGGTGGATCATATCACAAAACATTTTTAATTTAGGAACTTTTTGGTTGTAATTGATGCCATCAGAGTGCGAGCATGTTGAATTAAGAAACTTGCCCAATGAAATGTATTTGTTGGATTGAGACATTACGTCAAAAAACCGCCTCTTTACCTTCACATTCGTTTTGGTGGTCCGCATGTTCCCCCACTCTTCACTGCAGCGCCATCTATAGGTCAACCCTAATAACGCTGCAGTAGCGCCACCCAGAGGTCAACCTCAGTAAACAAAACAGTCAAACATTTAACTTAATAAATACCTATTTGAAAATCAGGAGTAATTATATAACAAACGGGAAGGGTATATGGTGCATTTATATACTTCGCAGTTGACTCCACTGATTGTTAAGGAAATCCCTTGTGTATAAAAATAGTGCAGCTCGACGAACCAGTGAATGAGGCATGCTAACAAGGTCAGTGGTGAGTTATGCGTGCAAAAACATTTGTTTTGTTCAGAAATTCATAGTATTATTACAAGTAAGCACCAATAATACGAATATACTTATATTTATTGTGTTTGTGCAACTAAATATGGGAAAAGGCAAACATTGTTCCGCTGTTCTACGCAATTGAGGCCCGAGCAACTTCGATTGTACATTGATTGCTACATTGTAATGACGTTGAAATTCCCGTTGACTAGCTATCACACTGCCAGCATTCTTGTAAAATGCCTTCACGGTAAATGCACGTTGTGAACCTACCCACTGCTCCGTGATTATTAAATGGCAAATAGTTGTGGACAGACAAATTTTTCCGTTTCCCTGTGCCACTCTGTATATATATATTCTTTCGAAGTAGAAGAGACGCGCCCGAAATTGACGGGAATTGGACAAGTCACGCGAGATAAAATAACGAAAAATTATCGCGTTACACAGAGCAATATACAGCAATATACTAGTGGGCGAGGGGAGAGGGTGCAGGCAGCAACCATTTGACCTCCAATAAATAACAGAAGCAAGCAAGTGGCACAGATACAATCTACTTTGATTAAAACAAGACAGTCGTCTCACTGGACGAACCGGAAGATTTACGAGCGTACGAAGAGAGTTCTATTGTCCCGGCAAGAATACGTCAGTCGCTAATTAAGTTCGTATGTTTCCATTTGTTATGGCGGTTGCACAGGCAAAGGAAGTTAATGTCAAACCGGATTAAAAGTGAAAACAAACAAGATAATTGGGTGACCTTGAATCTAGTTACCTAAGAATGGTTGCCTATTTCTAAAAAATATATACACAAACGGTAGCGGTCATTTGAATGGGACAATCTGTATTTTCAATGAAACTCATATAAAATTGTTAATCATTGTTTTAATATTTTTATGTATTATTTGTTGTATTATTTTATTTATTTTTACAACAAAATTCGCGTCCTACAGTAGGTGAAGGGCCACCATTCGGTTAATTTTCAAAGTATTTACAGAGGCACCATCTTCTGTATTCCACTAGAATATACGAGTTACGAATCTTGTTCGACTATATTTTCACCATTTTTCCTCTTCATACTATAGTATTTTACTCTTATCACGCTTGAAATCAAGTAGATATTTTATATGCCTGCATTATTGTAGATACACAATGACATAGGATTGGGCGGCGAAAAACTACCGAGAAAATGTAGATTTTAGTTTTTAGGTATAACCTCAATGGTGGTGCGAATTGCGCGTGTGAGCAGATCTTCAGTGCTTCAGTTAGAGCATTGTAAATTCGAATACCGTGTCGAATATAAAGTACGTAGAACTTATTTGATCTAGGAGTATCACAACGAACAAAATCTGCCCGCAACGTGCTGTTGAATTAAGGTGTATTTCTTTAAATATTATTTCACCGAGCCTTCTCTGATCAATCTGAAGAAAGTGGTATTCTTACAGGATAACGCGAGGCCGCATACCACAAGGGTGACCCGGGAAAAATTTCTTAACTTGGCTGGGAAACGTTACCACACCCTCCATAGTCGTCACACATTTCGTCAAGTGATTCCACCTTCTTTTGTTTCTTGACAACTGTATGAAGCGTAGACAGTTCAAAGCTCGAGTTTGCGTAATAAATGCAGTCTGTCAATTTTTTGATAGAGTTCTACAATACCGGCATTCAAAAATTGGTGTCACGTGCGCAAAAGGTCATTGAGTGTGATGGTATTTACTTGGATTAATAATAGCGTATAATTGTTTCTGAATAAATATTTATATTTTACCATCAAAAACCCCACTAACTTTTTGATTACCTGATATATTATAATTATGCAATTTGCAAATAAGTCGCAACATGCCTTGCTCTTAATATCACGGCATGCATACATAATATGTAAACAGTTTTATCAATACTTAATCGAGCATAAAACATCGTCACGAGTATCTTATTGGGGTCATAAAAGTGCAGGCTGGCGTCCACGCGATGTATGCAGAACATAAATACAATGTAAACGTACTGATAATTGAATGCACGAGCGCATCTAAAGTTAGCAGGTATATCTAGGGTGTTATATAATTAGATCTTTTAACGAGCCGAAATGAGTTAATTGAGTGCAAAACGCGTTGTTTGGTTGCATATGCGATTGAGGTCGGCAGACGAATTATGCATGTATGAGTGTGGGTGCATCCTTGTCAACTTCTTGGTTTTGCGATGATGTTTGCTGTTTTATTGAAATTGATACAAAAACAACGAACATGCAGTCCAAAAACAAACTTAA
The DNA here is from genome assembly GCA_031763485.1 of Osmoderma eremita. NCBI lineage: Eukaryota > Metazoa > Arthropoda > Insecta > Coleoptera > Scarabaeidae > Osmoderma > Osmoderma eremita. Next base: position 13,803 of record JARFOC010068485.1, on the reverse strand, counting down.
CTAAAAAACTAAATAAGTGTTCTAAGCTTTCAATATGTTAATTTAAGGTACTACTGCCCGTTGTCATTGCTAATTTGTTTGAGTTAAATAATATATTAATTTCCTGTATCGATTAAAAAAGAAAAAAAACTACCTCAAAAACCTACACCAAACTAATTTTGGAGACACTTTTGACATACTATCAGGGGTATGCAACCGGCATGACGGTCATGCATTAAGTAACGATAAATTTTAAAAGTTCTTGTATATAAATGATTCTTAGCCAAACATTTATATGTACCCATGTACTTCTTGCCTTTTCAAAACTATAGGAACACCTAAAGCGAAAATGTATAACGAATCTATAAAACAAGATTAAAAAATATTTTGCATTTAGTAAAATTGTATTAACATGATTTAGTTCATAAATTAAATTCTTAATACTAAAATAATAATAAAATCAAATTATTATGAATAACTAGTGTAATTATTAAAGTGGATATAATTTTCTCTATAAAAAAGTGAGTATATAGTTCATATTCACGTTCAAAATATGAAATAATCTTATATTTCATGAGTGAATAAAACTATTAATTGAGCACTTGTAATAGGTATGCAACTTTAAATACGTGCATGCACGACTACTGCATGCCATCTAGAAAATAATGTACATATATGTAGTCTATTTACGATAACAGACCGGGTCTAAAGAGTGATTGATAAGTATCCGTGTTTGAAGTCAGATGGCGCCACTGACGTCAAAACTGTATATCATCGTTTAGTGTCCTCTTTCAAACAACGGCTGTCGAAACTTAAGATAAATTCATTGTGCATTTTTCTTAGAGATACGTATTCTTACTTCACTCGACAAATTTCAACATGTAAAACAAAAATTATACCATTCAAACGAAGATATTCCGTTAGATCTACAACAATTGAGCAAGTTTTTCATTTTCAATATCTGGGTTGTGACGCCACTTATGACGCTAAAATGACAAACAACAAAATAGCAAAATTTAATGGTTTAAAATGTTTAAGGAATACATGGCGTAGGAAAATAAGAAGAGGGACAACTTCTGCCCTCTTGGATGTCTTCGCAAATCAAAGAAAAGTTAAAAGCCGTTTATGGGATCCTTTCACCTTCGATGATAACCATCAGATATTAATTTATAAAACTCTATGCCCGTATTTTATATCATTATATTATACGACTTCTTTACAGAAGTGTATGATGGGTGGCACACCTAATTATTATTCTATTGAGACACGCCTCTGATAATCACTAGATCGGTATATCCAACGTCCTAAATATTGGGTGCGTTCGCGTTTACAATCTGACCGATCGGATGTGTTATTCGCGTTCGTATATAAGGTCGATTTGATCTGTATCACAACCAAAAGCGTTCGTTATTAACATCAGATTACTCTGATCGTGATCTAAACGGTCGATCCTTTTTGACCGACCGTTGAGGATTCTGACGTCACATATAACCTAAGTGTGTCAAGTTAAGACTTTTTACTTATTTATCTCCGGTAAAATAATAATCTATCATAATATACCCGGTTCTTCGTGAAAATGGAAGTAGTTTATATGTGCATTTATATCGCTATCATTGTTGAAAAAAAATTCATTTGACATAAACAGCAGAATTGATAAAACATCTTCACTAATTCTTTTCCTCATGGTTTTATTATTAAATTTATATTTTGGTCAAAGGTTTGTGTTTCTAACGAACACATAAAACACAACGAAAAAACCGACATAACCCCAAATGACAGCAGAGATGTGCTCATAGAAATCCGTTCCGTTCGTTATTACAGTCTAACCTTGGTGACCATGAAAATAGTCCAATCCATGGATTTTAAGCGAACGCACCCATTAGCATCACAACTGTGGAAGCTGTTTTTTTTTTTCTTATGACAACCAATAAGATCACTCGGTAGTACGTAGAGAATGTAAAAACATCTCCCAACAAACCTCTTCTTGCACTACACGTACAATTGTAAGAGAGGATTCGGTGGGACCTATTTTCACGTTCTTAATAGCCGAACAATTAATATGATTCTAGTATAAAACGCATTCAAGTAAATTGTTATTGAGTTTCTAGATAGGAAATTTTAATTTTGATAGAAAGTCAGAAGAAATGGTACTTACAACACTTGTACGCTGAACAAATGGCCTCGCTGTCCAATGCGTGATGGTATTCGTAAATTGACTTTCCAATCAGATCGTCCGAAGCGTATCCAAGAAAATCATTCATCCTAAAAATAAAAGGCACTTCAGAAAAAAAATTATGTGTTTACATTTATCCATATTATATTTATATATAGTCGCGGACACACCAATAGGGACACTAACAAGAACGCCAAAATTTTGTTAGCTTGCAAAACAGGAGTAATTATATGACAAACAGGAAGGGTATATGGTGCATTTATATACTTTGCAGTTGGGTGCACTGATTATTAAGGGAATATAGTGCTGCTCAACGCACCAGTGAATGCGGTCACGGTTAATAGGGACAGTGTGAGTTATGCCTGCAAAACATTTGTTTTGTCCAGAAATTCATACTATTATTGCAAGTAAGCATCAATAATACGAATATACTTATATTTATTGTGTTTGTGCAATTAAATATGGGAAAAGGCAAACATTGCTCAGCTGTTCTACGCAAAATAATAATTAATTTACATCAACAGAAACGTATAGTAAAGTATACGTGGTATTGCAAGTGAGTTGAATGTTTCCAAAACTTTAGTGCACAACGCAACTATATATTTCAAATGTCAGGAAAAGAGCTAAGCAGGTGGATAGAAGAATAGCAAGGTGGGCAAAATCCAATCAATTATTGGCAGCTGTCGATATTAATAAAGAGCTTGCAGCCAGTTCAATTAACGTAAGTTCACGAACAGTTCGAAGACGTTTAGATGAGGCTGGTTTGAATGGACGAATTACAAGACGAAAACCGCTAGTGTCCAAGCGTAATCCATTACACTGAATAAAGTTTGCAGAAGAGCATTTACATTGGACAGAACAACAATGGGAATTTGTACTTTTCACCGATGAAAGTATATTTAGCAGAATAGGATCGGATGGTCGCCGCTATGTGCGGAGATCGAAAACTCAACAATTTAATTCCAAATATTGTACAACCGTCGTGAAAGGAGCTGGTGACAACGTAAAGGTTGCCACCAGCACCTCAGGACAGGTGTTGGTCCTCTTCACCCGATTAACGGTATAATGGACCAGCATTTTTACAAACATATTATAGAGGACATTATGCGTCCTTATGCGGAAGAACATTAACCGGTAATTTGGAACTATGTTCAAGACAATGATCCTAAGCATACTTCCAAGTTGGTAAAAAAGTGGTTTGCAGATAATGCAGTCGATGTTATTGAATGGCCATCGAGTAGCATCGACTTAAATCCGATAGAACATTTGTGGAATGACGGGAAAACGCTGCGTGATGAAAGGTTTCTAATTTGAATGAACTTTTTACTCTGGTGTAGAACACATGGAAAAGCATTTTACCGGCACGTTGCCAAGCACTAATAAAGTCTATGTCCAAAAGATGTGCTGCGGTAATAAAAGCAAAGGGATATTCAACAAAATGTTAATCAATTTTATTTTATTTCTTATCCAATAGCAGCCAGAATTGTAGTGTCCTTATTTACCTGTCCACGTGCATTTACAATTTTTTAAATTTATTTCTAATATAAACCATACATTGCAAATTTTTTAAATGTTTAGTGTTTGTACTAATGTGTACTATGATGTTTCATTTTTATACAAATAAATTTTTGTTTTTCTATAAAAAAGCATTTTTATATTTACATCTCACTGTGCCTATTACCGTGTCCGCGACTGTATATACATATATTTTGCCGAAATTTTATTTATTCTCTGTAAAGCTAATATTAAATTTTAAACAATCAATAAAAAAGAATGGTTATTTTGTGCTATAGGCAAATGGCACCTATGTTATAATTGAACTAGATAGCCGAAATTTTATAAAAAATATGTAATACTCTTATATATTATCTAACAAATAAAAGTTTGAAGTGTCATGTTCTATTTTTTTTTTAATTTTCACTGTTAAGTATTCACCATCGGTACTTATTATTACAGCCACAACAGTCGCTTAAAAGGTCAACTGAAGGCACCTTTCATGTTCATTGGGATTAACCAAAAATATCGCCTATTACAATAGTAAATTTCTGTTTTATTCACTTTGAACATGCTTTGAACCTAGCCTGTTAGTGAATTTGTGAACGCAGCCATAAATGAGGTTATGACTGAAATAACTGTTAAGCAACTATGACGGCGGCGTTTTATTGCATTATTGTTTGTTGTGGTGCGGGCTCAAAAATATCAAATTTAATTGGACCACCTCCCACGATTGAAGTAAATTCATTCCCCTGAACAAAAAAACCAACTATAGTAAGGTGAATAATCAAGGTATAATGTTTGTTTGTATAAAAGTATATATAGTATAAACAATCAGAACCCAATACATATTTTACACAGTGGAATTGAAGAAGTATATGATAATGGTGAATATTTAATTTTCACATTTTTTCTACAAGATTAATTGTAATAATAATAATATGTAATTCTCTTTATGAATGCGATGATGAATCAGTATTCGTTGATATAATTAACTCCTTCATTATATATTCCACAATATTGTCCAGCTGGTACATTCTATTTTCGTTTGCGATATTTAAAACAATTTTTCCACCGTTCAGTATTTATATGATCTAATTCCTCAATCAATTTTGACCTCAGGTAACGTGAATGTTTTTTGTTAGTGGTAACATGTTTTACTTGCTCCAAAGAAGTTCAATTGCATTTATGTTGCAAAGATATACAGTTGCCAGCTAACACAGATTGTAATTAGTCTTTGGCTGAGGATATGTTTTCCTTGAGGATTTTTTGTTGGTCCCGGTAATGAGCTATTAACTCGGTCCAACGCTACTTCGCAACTATATTAAAACCCTACGACACTATGTGCCTGTAATAATTCCCAATAAATATCTTTTTGCACTTACAATAGATAGAAATACGTCAAATTATTAAGGATCAACCGAGTTCTGGCAATAATCGAGCTCCGACAAGAACTATGTATTTGCAAACAATATTAAATAATAATTAAAATACGGGATGATCAAATGAATTTATAATTACAGGTAACTATGAATATTACAACTTCGATGGGAACACATATTTTTCATAAATTTATAACTGTCAACGCCCTACTTTAAATGCATTGCAAATTCTTTGCTCAAAGTTAAATTTTCCACCAAAATGCAAAAATATATGGGTTTTCTATTTTAAAAAAGTATTATTTCTGTAAATATCTCGGATGCAAAACACATACTGGCCTTCGTATTTTTACCTTCTTAGAGTACGTCCACAACAGCGCCTCGCCCCTCGCCTTATTTCAAATTCTCTTAATTTGCTTCCATTCCATGATTTTTTATTCTTTGTATTGTCTGGAGTCATTTTCACCAATCTTATTAATTTTCTTGGAATCTTTAGTTATAGCATCCCTTTATACATTTCGTCCCTATTTATAATAATTTGATTCGATTAACCGAATTACCCTACTCGCTATTTCTTTATTTGAAAAAATATAATCATATAATATTTTTCGGTGTTAAATGCACTTTTATTATATGCATATATAAACAGTGATATTTCAGAAAACTGTTTGTTTTTCTTTAATCGAATTATCATACTTACTATTGTTTCATTTAAAGAAACGCCCGCAATTAATTTTACTTTACCCGTTCGTGCATTTACATCTATGAATATTTCGATGAGCGATGTACCAGGCAAGGCAAGAATACTAAGCCCAATACCTCTGTACCAGACGAGGATGTCATGCTATGCGCTAGGCCATGGGCGAGGCGTCGTTGTGGCACTTACATTTAATACTATTGTGTTTTCAATTGTCGATGAGGGGAGCGTAGAAGGCTATGTACCAGTCGAAGGTCGAGGCGTCGCTGTGGACGCACACTTAGTCAGCGTGCAATACCACTAGCTTGCTCATTTAAGTGACTTCATAGCTATAATAGTAGTGATTTGTTAGCACCCTTTAGTGAACTTTTAACTTTGAACAACATGTATACAATTTGCAATATGCGATAACGTATTAGAAATTCATCTAAAGTTAATGCAATATAGTTTTATCAGCATGTGTGAAATGAACAAGTCACTATTAAAAACAAGGATACACAAAAGTAATGTATGTATTTCTTGTTACGTACTTCTGCAATGTTCAAAGCATTTTTAGTGTATTCTTTATTGTATGTACTTACTTTTCATCAGCATAAGTGAACTTCATATCCAAACTATGCTTAGTTAAAAACGTTTGATGCGGTAACGGAGCCTCAATATTTGACGGGTGTGGAATTGGCTGACCTATAGCCACCAAGTACCTTTGCATTAAGCTCTTGGTATCGTCTTTTGAATCGTTCTTGTGTATTATATGACCCCTCACGTGTATTACCTAGAAACGCAAATAAAATATTAATCAAAAAAGTTTTGAAAATGAATCAAAATGAAAGCGTACCTTATATGTAGCAGATTTCAGATTAACAGATCTGCCTTTGCTTGTCAATGTACACTTTAATCGGACAAAGAATGATTTTCTGTCTTCCCCATTATCCAGTGTCTTTGTCGAGAGGATCTCCTTGATTTCGTCGTGGTCACATGGATGACTGTATTCATACACGTTTTGTCGCATCAGATCGATCTGAAATTACAAAATAACAAACAGATTAGCTCCCCACATAAATAAACAGTGATGTTCTAATTTTAAGTGATCCAAGAAGATTTGACCATTGCGATTAGAGATGCATTAAAACTCGTACATATCAAATTAACTAACCTGTTGGATTCCCAGGTAATCGTTGACATTCTCGGAAAGGTAAACGAAATCTCCTTCTGGCGACAATACCAATAAAAATCCTTCTAGCGACTTCAAAAACACAGAATCATCAGTCTTTATTTCGTCTTTCTTTTCAGGTTTGGGAACAATAGAAACTGTGGAAGACGAAAAAATAAATCAAACGAAAGAAGGATGAAAAGAATCTGATGGCAGTGGATAGATTGATCCCACTGGTCAATCACATGAAAAACTAAACTTTCTTTAGAGGCTATATCAATACTTTTCTGTATTCAATTCAATGAACTATAATATTTCAGTGATTTCTACATTTATCCTTTTATTAGTGCCGTGTGGAGTTTATTTCATTCTTTTATTTAGCTATTTGTTTTTTACGATTTACTTACGAAACTGCCTTTCTAAAGACACTTAAAATTGGAATAAAATATTTTGAGCAGGTAATTGTGAAGGAAGGAAGTGAAGGAATAAAATCTGAATAGATGGCAGCAGCCCGGATCAGTTGAGGTTTAAAGTTGGACGAGGCTTAAGACAAGGAGATTCCCTCCCCAGGGTCTTGTTTAACCTGGTATTGGAAGAAATAACAAAAGATAGTAAAATAAAAATATCAAGCTCGATTTGCCATCATAAAGTACAGTGTATTGCATCCGCAGATAATGTAGTTCTATTAACATGGTCCAAAAAAGAACTAGAAGAGGAAATTTGAAGACGACCATATGAACTCGCCTTGCAGATAAACAACGAGAAAAAACAAAATATATGGAGATGAGAACAGACATACCACATTAGAGCAGGTATGCCCAGTTTGATGGAAGGGAAAGAGACTTAGTATTCGAAAGTGCCCATCAGTTTGAATATCTAGGAGTAACGCAAATAACAAAAAATCAAGAAGAAAATAAAATAGAGAAGAGAATCTTGAAGGGAAACAAAGTGGCGGGGTCATTGTCAAGAATATTAAGGATAAAGAAACCTTGAGAGCAGTCAAGATTAGAGCATATGTGGCAATCATAAGACTGGTTGTTCTATAGAAGAAAAGACGAACACAAGCTGAAAACGTGGAAAAGGAAAGTTTTGACGAAGATACTGGGAGGTATAAAAACTAATGGTGAATGGAGAAGACGCACAAGAGAGGTAATGAGCTTGTTCGGAAAAGCAATAATAAGGCAGAAATTTCTAGCACAAAGAACGCGGTGGTTGGGACATATTGCTCGAATGCCGCAGCAGAGTTGCTAAAAAGGTTGCAAATGAAGGGCAGGGGCCGAAAAACGGAAGAGGAAGGCCTTGGTCTTGGAGGGCTTTCTTCCTCACTATTTGTTTCCACTTTATTCGATCCTTTACTATTTCTTGCCGTTTGTTTATACCTACCTACCTCGTTTATGTCAACTTTTTCCAAGGAAAAAAAAAAGGATCGAATGGAAACAAATAGTGAGGAAGAAAGCCCTCCAATTCCTATAGCATATATGTATGTAATTGTGAATAATAAAATTCTTGTTATTGAAATGCATTAATTTTAGATTGTATTGTGTTTTTATAATGCCGTATTCTATTGAACAAGAGATGTTTGTATTGGAGTCTTATTTATCAAGTGGATTATCGTAATGATAATGCAGAATGGATATATGCACAACTGCATGGATAAATTCACTATTCAATTTGCAATGAGCAGTTTCATTACGACAATTTAAGACGTCATGTACTTGTAGCTGGATTTCGAGAACCAAGAAGTGTTTGCAAAGGAAAAGCAAAAAAACTAGCACAGTGCTTGCGCAGGAAAAGGTCGAGGACAATTGGTACAACAAATGAGTGTCACTATTCAAGACATGATTTATGAAAAAATCATTCCAAACGTAAATGTATTGTTAATTGACTTAAGATGTGTTTGGTTACACTGATGCGAATTAAGAAAACAAGTGAACTTTTATATATTGACGCGTGATTACGCAATTGTATCTTACGGTATATGAAGCTACCATTCCAAATACAGGTTGATTCGTAAAGGAAATGTTCCTCACCTATATTAACCATCTCCCTAACGCGAAGATAAGCGATAGCTAATCTCATCACGGAGGCTTTGTCCAATTGCTTAATCTGTTGCTGTGGAAGGGGCAGGGCCAGAGACATGTCCATGAAGAATTCGCCCTCCTTGGATCGCCTGCTTCTAGCGGCATCCCTGGACTTTTGCTTCCTCTTTTCATTATTCCTGCGAAAGAAATATGCAATGAATTAATGGAATCGAGATTAAACCGAATTCATTCCAGTTATGTAAAAGAGAAAAATATCAGCTTGCTGCTGGGAGTCTGTTTTTTTTTTTTTCTTGTAAAATGTGAAAGTTAGTACTTACACCGTAATTAAATTTATTAAAGGTATGTTTAATAAGGTGCCGGTGTAAGTTAAAATGATCGGTAAGTATAGACTGTCCCCGATTTCTAAATTCCAAGACGGGTTTCTTTTGGTTGTCGGCGGTAAATAATTTGCACTTGCTTTTTTAAAAAGGAAAAATTGGAAAATAATCAGAGAATTTATAATAGTAAACAATCGAAATTAAACACTAACGCTTCTCATTTATCCAACGACTCGTTTAACGATAATTCAAGTTTACAAACCTCCATTCAATTTATTTTTGAATTGTACGAGGGTTGTCTTTGTAGTATTGCATATAACCGTAACAGCAAACGGTAGATCGACTAAAATGAACTGCCTCAATGTATTCTCCACAAAAACGAATACACATTTGCACTTGTTAAAACCAAATGTTAAATCATTTATCCCAGTCATCAGTTGGAACAATCAAAATCGCCATTCTTAAGTCATTTTCGATCTTGAGAACGTAAAAATATCGTTGGGCCGGCGCTGGAGGACGACCCAATAATTTCAACTTTTACTGCTCTCAATTGTTTCTAGCTGTGTGTGAATTTGCATTGTGTCAATGGAGAATCATTCATCATTCTGAGTTGGTTTTTCAAGGTACGGCGACTATTTTTAGAAAAAAAAACCGTAGTATACCAATTGGCAGTAAGTGCTTTTGGATTTTGAAAGAAATGTTATGTGGCGCCCATCTTCTTAACAAACCTCAGGACCGGCTAACTTTCGTTCGATTCTTCTCATCTTAAAACACCGAAGCAGAGAAATGGCGTTTATTTTCTGATTCATAGCAATAAATTCATGATTCCATCAGCACTCACAAGACTGTAAACGTTTTTGACGCGAGCCGCCTTTTGTTCTTCAGTTAAATTTTGACTACAAACCATTCATTGGTGGCGCCCTCTGAGCGCCTACATGCAAAACTAAGAGACAGCTTTCCTATTATGGACTATTATGCCGATTTGTTTAACTCCCGTTGGGCTAAATATAATTTTGTTAATCTGATTTACATTATTATTTCGTAATTACTCATTCCAGATAATTTCCACCAAAAATATACCCAGCAATGAATGAAAGCAATAATGAAATCAAAAATGATAATCGCCAAGATTTTTGAGTATCAACCAATTGAAACAATACAATTTTAATGAACTGTTACAAAGGTAGTTTAAATCAAATCCTATAGATTATTCTATTCCATGATGACTATTATAAACAAAGAAAAGATGTGAACAATGAAAACAGTTTACTCATATTTAAATTTATGCGAATGCATTGAATGATTATGCAGATGTGCTTCAACAGGTATCTCTAATACGTACAAACTATACAGGTATACATCTCTTAAATGTTCTACATTATAATCGTAACATAATTTAGACAAATTATGGACAGGAAACTATCCAAAAATATCGTCAATATGAAGAGAGAAAAAGAGATGAAAACAACGCTCTCTATATTAAAGGATTTAATAATTTTTAATTTCTTCAATAAGTTCTGCGTATACATAATATCAACATTCGTAAGTATAACATATTTTGCAATAGAATAACTCCTTTTGTAAAAAGCGTTTGCTTTGTACAAAAGCAGAAAGCAAACAAAAGATAAACTTTCGTAATAAATTTCTGATTACTACATCTATAACCTTAGCCTATGTCAAGACGAATTATTGATGCTAAAAAACCATTCATTTATTTAATGGAATAACAAAAATATGTTTTTCAAACTGTTAACATTAATTGCTACAAAATAATAGGATACTGTGATATGAAATAGTAAAAAATGACAACAAAACTATCCTTATCACCTTGATGAGTGAAGAGTTCCAAATACGTATTTCGTAAACTAAGTTGCCATCTATCCTTAGTAGAATCTACGGTGGAAAATGAAGTTAGACGTAGCACTCTGGGAGATACGCTTGAATAAGACCAATTTTCCGCATATAATCTATGTCTGTATATAGTATCAATGGTTCCGGTTCACTAAGTGTACTGTGTCAGGCTCACCGAACCGCAACAATCTACTTAACAAAATATGTCTATTATCATAATTAATATGGCCTGCCCTGTTAGAAAATAGACACAAGAAAATAGACATATTATTATTAAGTAGATTGTTGCGATTTGGTGAGTGTGACGAAGTACACCTAATGAACCGGAACGTTTGAGTAGTGTCGTGTTATTCAAGTTATGTTCTGTGGGGTGAATATCTCCCAGTGCTACGTGTAACATTATTTTTATTTTTTAACATTAATTGCTTTAGAATATCCCTTTTCTGTAACGGACCAATGTTGTTGGTTTATATTTATATATTTACAAATAACATGCATTTCCTAAGCAAATATTTGCTTGTATCATCAATTCAGATTTTCTGGTGACAAAGCGAAATAAAAAAATGTTACATTTTGTATTGCTTATGTTATGACGCTGTTGATATATAAAGATTTTCTATTATAGCGCATTTCGACATAAACAAAGTTTGTAATATTTGTAATAGTTTGAAAGATCTTGTAGTATCGTCAAGATAATTATTATATTTGGCCATCCCTGTATAGAATTATAAGTTCACTAATGTAAGTTTCAAACTTTAACACTCGCGAATGTTACATTTTCTCGTCCAATATATATTTCGCTCCAGAAATAAATTATTCTCAGCAACAATTACCGCTACCCCTAAAAAGAATGGAAGATAGTTTAGATTTAAATTCAACAAAGGATATAAATTCTTAAATTGTCAGATTCTGTAGGCCAATCGCACTATTTGATTATCAAATTTTCTACTCCTTTTATGGAAATTCTGTCACCAATTCGTCATCACAACAACCATTTTATAGGAATTGTAAAAACCTTTTATCTCTTTTGGGAATTATAGAATTGTTTAGTAAGCGACAGTAATTGAATATAAAGAAGAATTGTACCACAAATTTATACTTATTATTGTTTCTGAGGTTCTAAAACTTAAATAAATTTTTAAGTATCCATAAAAACCACATCAAATGGGCAGCTAAAAACTTTTAGTTTCTAGAAACTATTATTCTATTCAAACCACGATTTTCGGTCAATACACAACAGAATCGGGGTCATTCAACTCCGGCGTTCTTTCACAACACAACACGCGCCAACTGTGCACATGTCGTTCGTACGCATACGGCGGAATAATGGCCCAATTAGTCCGGCAATTATTGCTTATGATTACACGACGGCATGCGTACATACGTACGGACATATGAAGCGTTTTGTATCATGCGTAACGAGAGTTTGACACGTCATATCGAGACCGTCTGTCCTAGACGGGTGCCGCCATACCGAGTAGCTCATCTCCGGTGACGAGATGGTCCGGGTGCGATAAGAATGATCCGCTGGCGCTGGGATTCGAGTGATCGAGTGTCTACTAAAGCAGAGATTATCGCGATCATGAGAGTTGGATTAGCTAATTAACACACATATATAGATTAAGATGTAAAATTAAAATCCGATATAGCATTTATATAAATAATGTAGAGATAATGATTGACTTGTACACGGTCATACAGGTATTGAGGCCGGATATTCGATTATTACAATAATTAATTATGATACAATCACATGTTGTAGTAAAATGAAAAAGAAAGATTCTCTAAGAAATGATCCTAATGTTTCTTGGACTTGGTTTTTTCAATAAAATAGAATTTGTGGGAGAATTTTCATATAACAATAATATAAATTATTTGCTTGTGGGAGTACCATAAAGGTATTACTGAAATATTACATGGGATGTTGAAATAATTGCTATAACTACGCAAGTAAGTTAAAAAGAAACGTTAAATATAAAAGTTTCCGAAATCTGGGAATTGAATGAAACTTTGGAGTATATGAACGACAATTTTCCGTTTTTAGGGGGCGAAATCGACCGTCGAAAAGTAAAGTTTCTTTTTCGTTAATAAATTCCTAACAGTTGTACTGAAAAATAATTATTATAGATACAGGGTGTATAAAGAGTACCGCACATTAACAATAACTTTTGGTAAAAATCATCAAGAAAAGTTCCTTTGTAAAGTTTGCTCCATGCTTCATATATCATATTTTTCTCGAAAGATTTCATTTGAAAATTTTCGGAAAACTCGTAAATAGTACAAACCAATGTTTCTGGCTAGGTGCATTTTAAAGTAAAATAAAATAAATTTTGATTTTGGTTTTTTGTGGGGATAAGGAGACAGGGCTGCATACTAGTTGGCTCCGGCGGTCAGTTTTTAATCTTCTTGTGAAAAAAGGTTACAGGTAAAGTTGGCTTCGAAAATATTTGGTAGTTGGGGAAACTTAAAGCAATAAAACTGTGTTATTAAGAAACGAAAGTAAAATAAGCAAATACCACCCTCTTATAAATAAATTCCACTTCTAGTTCCTCAAAAATTTGAGGTCAGTGACTGGTCCAAAATTTAAGGATATAAGTTAAAAAATACCCCTTACCACCTTGTTGAGTAAAGAACTCTGAATACGCACTATCAAATGTTTGATAGTGTCGTTCTAGGAACAGGTTTGTTCTCGGGGTGATACGCTTAACATTACCTTTTTCC
>JARFOC010068474.1:0-16599 GCA_031763485.1 Osmoderma eremita | reverse complement strand
AGAGCGGATGGTAGCAATATTAAATTCAATTTTAATACATTATCGGTTTTCCGTGGTCGTTAGACGACGATAGACGCCTCTACTATACTGCGAGAAATGTAACAATAAATATTGTTCAAATTTGTAGATTTAAAATAGCTAAATAGAGCGTCACACGTTGCAGTCGGGGAATAAATGAATAATTTGTCTCTCACTAGCATCATTGTCCGTCAATATATATGGTTTCTCTATAATTTTGTCATGGATGTATCGATTCAATATTCCCGTTGACGTTAGTGAAGTGCAAGGGAATTTGTTTTTTTAATGTTTCCCCCAATAATTAATTAATTAATTAATCAATTAGGGCAATTTGTAATCATTTTATTAAAAACGTCAATGAATTGGACTATTTATGGCAGTATTGTTCGTGGCGAAGCCCATTTATAAAACAACGGAACGTGTAGACAACACAAGAAGAGTGGCGGAGCAGCAACCGAGGCCGACACGTGTAGGGTTTTCAATAAGAAATATCGGACGCGAAAGGTATGAAAAAGCATCTATATATATGCCTATATATACACTGAATTATACATCAACTATCGAATTATTGATTTCCAAATCGGACCTCCTAATGTTATAGACTACACATTGTTGCCAATTTACACAAATCTGATCGCATGTTCTGACTATATTAATCACAGGTACCTTGACATACCCTCACCTCACCATAATATTCCCCACGCTTGATTGGCCACCCCTTCGTCCGCTTGAAACAATTTTAAGCTTTCCCCGCGCGTTCGGCCAATTTCAGACTCCACATGAAAGCGCCCGCCGTCCCCCGCCCTCCGTTCTCGGGGGCGCCCTAGCGCCGCTCCCAATCTACCCGGTCGAACCCCTAGTGAGAACGCTTTTTAAGATCATTGATCACCTAAAATTTGAAATAAGCCACGGGGGCGGCGGAAATGGTGGCGGTTCCTCTTTCGAAACTAGATGAAATATTAGGGATCAAAGTTGCGTAAAATACGGCAGGAGGCAACCGGTAATTTAAACAAATGAATGCCTCAAAATTTATATATAGTTTAGGGTTACGTGTTTCTGGATATTAACAACAATAAAGTATATTTATATATCTTTAAGTTTATCTTACAATTATATAGATATTCAATGATATTTGTAATTGTGAAATGAATATCAAATCATCAGTAACGCTATGTTAAGATAACCCATCAATCTACGAGGGATGTCCGGTTACTAAGGTACG
Organism: Osmoderma eremita; assembly: GCA_031763485.1. Classification (NCBI taxonomy): domain Eukaryota; kingdom Metazoa; phylum Arthropoda; class Insecta; order Coleoptera; family Scarabaeidae; genus Osmoderma; species Osmoderma eremita. The sequence continues at coordinate 15,359 of JARFOC010068474.1, read as the reverse complement.
TTTGCGCGACACACCGCCTACGTCGCTCCAATCACCTTGAAGCTTGCACGCATTTTAGATATGCGAGCGGTCATTCGTTTTTTTGCATGCAAATAATGAAACACCTATCGTAATTCATAAAAAAAAATACTGAAGACTTACGGAGAAGGCGTTATGAGTCGAAAATAAGTTAGTGTTTGGTGTAAACAATTCAAAAGTGGACGCACAGCTCTGAACGATAATCCCGAAGGTGTGCGAAAAAAACCATCAACAACGAAAACGGATGAGAATCAATTAAAGGTCGATACGCTGATTCAAGAAGGTTTGTTGAAAATACGGGGAATTGCTCTACTGACCGACATTCCTGAAATCGTGTCTAAATTAGGCTATCGAAAAGTGTCCGCGAGATGGGTACCAAAACGGTTCACCTATCAACAAAATGGCGGCAATGGAGCTTTTAACGCACTATCGTCAGAAAAACGGATTTCTAGAGTCTATAGCTACAGCAGATGGAACGTGGGTACACCACCATACCACCGAATCAAAAAAGACTCGACTTCACCAACACCGAAAAAATTCAAATTTCAGCAGTCTGACAGACAACTGTGACAGTGGCAACTGTGTTCTGGGATATGCAGGGAGTTTTGCTCATAGAGCTTTTACCACCGAAAGCGAGAGCAATATTTATTGTCAAATTCTCGAAAAACTACACAAAGCCATTTAGCTAAAAAGAAGAGGAAGGTTGACGAAAGAAATCAGGTTGTTGCATGACAATGCAAGACCGCACACGTCAAATCAGACGAAGGCTTGGCTTCAGAAACACAATTGGGAAGTTATTGTCCATCGGCCTCATAGTCCAGACCTAGCTCCTTCTGATTTTCATTTGTTTGGGCCGTTGAAAGCTCATTTGTCAGGCAAACGGTTTGAATACGACGACGAAGTTCAAGAGGAAGTACGGCAGCATTTTACAAATTTGGATCGCACCTTTTACGAAGACAGTTTCCAGAGGCTTATGCCTCGCTGGGATACGTGCCTTAACATTGGCGGCGATTATGTTGAAAAGTAGCTAACAGTTCACGCTTTTACTTAGTATATGTTTGATTTCTATAAATAAAGTAGTCTCTCTAATTCGCAAATGTACCTTAGTAACCGGACATCTCTAGTATTTAGTTTGTATCTGTTCCTTTTCATTTTTTCAGGAGATGGTAAAGGTTTTTGAAATAAACGGGAAACTGCTAAGCAAAGATTAATTGTACGTCAATATTAATAATAATAAAATTATATTGGTAATATATATTTTAATATTGAAGCAAAGACACAAGCATGCATAATTAGATGAATAAATAAGATGGCTGAATATACGTACCATTGGAAGTATCTTCTCTGCGAGGCCACGTGGGATGTCTGACATTTTGCTTAGAATTAGTATTTTCTATCACAGTAGTTTCACCGCTGCCGAAGTTAATCCTAGTGGAATAACCCTTACTTTCAACATGTTTTAAATCCTCAACATGTTTGGTGCGTTCACCGTTCGACCACGGAGAGTGTTTAATTTCAACATTGGGGGAAACGATTCTGATGCCGTTGGGAGAATTGGATAGATTAGAACTATTGTAAAATTTAGACACCGGTTTTAGATTTCTTAATAATTTTTGAAATTCTGGAATTCCTTCTTCGTTTCTCCAATTATTCTCATCATAATTTACATTCTCTTTGACGCCATTTATATTATTTATAAAAGATGTGTTTCTTACAGTAACGGTTGATCTCCAAATAGTTGGTTCATCCTCTATCGGTTTTAGTTTGGTATCCCACGGACTATTCTGGAAATTTTGGCAATCATCTATACTTTTAGATATACAGTTGTCAGTGTTTCCTAATAGATACGGTTTAGGTTTTATCGGTTTGTTTTTTAGTATACCTTTTGGATATTCATTATCAACATTTTCCTTCATGTCTTCTGCAGTGTCGTAATACATACGGCTGGTATTAGAAGTGACGGTTACTAGTCCATGAGAAACACTTTGGTTTTCATTGTCGTCGTTATCGACACTCGTGGTCTCATCGTTCAAGATATCATCACCAAATTTAAAGACTGGCAGATCGTTACTTCTAAATTCATCTATGATAAAACCGGTATTTCTCCGTCTTCTTCTAAAGTTGTTGGTAGGCGGTGGTTTTTCGTCCGTTTCTACAATATTTACTCTCCCAGATTCGGCAGTAAAATGTACCTCGGTTTTACAAAACTCCACTTTCTTGGGTTTCCGATTTTGGGAAAAGTGATCATCATCATCTTCATACAGATCATTCGTGTTAATAGTTAAACTTGTTCTTCTAAATTTTGGTTCTATACTTTTCGTGACGTATTGCGATTCGTCGACAGCTATGGAGTGCCGTTTAACATTATCGTTTTCGGGCCAACATTCACTTTCCTTGCCTAATCGAAAGAATCTTTTCGCATTATTCAAAGATGAATGTGTTGATGTTATCGGAATAGTTATTGTTGTACTTCTGAAATCTTTGGAGTCGGAATGATTCCGGTTGTATCCTCTTAAATTATTATCATCATCGTCGCTACTGTTATCCATTATATTTTTAGTATTACTTTTATGTTCACTTGGTTTTATCGTTTCTTTTATCGTATTCATTGGCACAACTATTTCTGATGAACGACATATGCCGCTATCGGTTGATGATTCGGTGTTTTTCACTTTGGAAATTGCTTCATCTTCCCGACTATGCATTTTTTCGAAACCATAAGATTTCCTTCGGCTGTACCAATCTTCGTTTTTACTCCCAAAATTGTTATTGAGAAGCTTTGAGCGCGATTCTAAGCTACCTGTTCCGTTCAACGACAACTTTGAGAATGAGTTTTCCATACCGTATACGTAAGAACGTACTTTACTAGGCGAAGTTCCATTTTGCACTGACATTTTGGAGTCCTCCGTTACTATGCCGTCATCCGGTTCTTCTTTCTCCTTATAAAGATACGCACTAGGAGAACTGGTACGTCGCAACCGATTCCGAACTTGCTTAATGGACTCTACTGTAACGAAGGAATTCCTTTTTTGTTTTTTGAGCGAGTCCTCGCTATCTTCTTTGTCGGATGACGACACAACTTCTAATCCTTTATTCGTTTGCGTATCCATGTGAGGGCTTGATATAGATTGGAGGATTTGATCTAGGGCTTCAAAATCTACGTTGTTTCCGCGCAGTGCAGTGTTCAATCTGCGTCCTTTCTCTATGTCTTCCCGTATTTTGCGTACGCTTCCATTATTTTGCGGGAGATCGGGCGGTTTGGAAATGATTTTATTTTCCTTCGGAAGCTGTAAGGATCGTCTTAATTTAAGGGTGCGTCGCCAATTTCGTAATTTTTCGAGATCCTGGAGGTCTTTGGCACTTTTCGTAGATTTCTCTTGTTCTAAAATAAGAATAGAGTATTAACAAAGGTATGATGTGATGTAAAAAGCAGTAGAAAGGAAAGTACCTATGCATATTACGAAGGATAATTGATAAGTGCCCGTGTTTTGAGTCAGGTGGCGCCACTGACATCAAATCTGCATATCATCGTTTAGTATCATCTTTCAAACAACGACTGTCAAAAATTCAGATTTTTGGTTTTAGTAGCTATCGAAAGTGAGCAAGTTCGAGTTTTTAATAACTATGGAGAATTGAGCAGTACCGATCGGTGATTCTTGTTTTTGGATTGGAAGACATGTTTGGAAATAAAACAAAAGTTTGAAGCCATTTATGGGGATCTTTCGCCTTCGATATGTATGGCGTACGTATTGGCGTATATCGTATTGGTAAATCTGAGAATGAAAATGCTCTGATTTTCATTCTCAGATTTACCCATACGATATACGCCAATACGTACGCCATACATATCGAAGGCGAAAGAGCGAATTGTTGAGATTGTAGGCATCTCATTCGAACGTGTGCAGAATATCATACATGAAAATTTCGGCTTGACAAAAGTGTCGCCAAGATCGAATGACTACGTCGATGCAGTGTTTGGACCTGTATTAATGCAATCCGAACGAGTGTTTTCGCCTTTTCGTGACTGTTGATGTAAAATGCATCTATCACTATACGCCAGAGATGAAGGAATGGTGAAAACAGTGAACTTCGCCCGGCGAACATGCACCGAAGCCTTCCACAGACCGGAAAAGTCACGGCCACCGCTTTCTGGAATTCTATTGTTCTCTACGACACTGTATGGTAATTCTGAGAAAAGGTTTGAGTTTTTTATTGCTCCAAAGTGTGTTATTGAATGGCTCGATGGGGTCCAGTGGTAAAAGCAATAGTGGCAGCATCAAATGTCGAGGGTTCGAAACTCATCAGTGATAATTTTTCTGGCGAGTTCGGTACCCTTTCGAATCGCAATTCGCTGCTGGGTAACAATTAACGGTGCTTTACTCTTTACGGCGAGGGAGTGGAGTAACAAAGCCACTGAACACTCTATACACCCAAAAATTACACTTAGGCCCCGGGTCATGTCAATGAATGGTTAAGTTGGATACAACACCGAAAATCTTAATATTTACCTTAGTGTTCTTATAAACGTTTTCCTGTGAGAATCAGTGGCTAGTATTTACTTCATAAAATAGTTTTATTGAATTTTTATAAAATATTGAGGGAAAACTAATGTACAGGACAAACAGGCCAGGGATAGACCCAGAGTTACGTGGAATGAAGGTACAAGGAAAATCTTAGCAGACAGGTGCATTTCATGGACTCCAACAAAGACAATGGCAGCAAAAAGAACGCAATGGACAAGAATAATTACCTCTACATCTCGGGTAGAAGAGGAGATGATATGATGATGATAATGATGAATAAAATATTGAGAAGAAAGAGTCAAGAAAAGCGTGTTCTTATAATTGCATCCTACCAGGAAGACTCTTTAATATGCTAAATTCCATCTACTGCATGATAACGACCACAAACACACAGCATTGATATGCAAAAACTATTCAAATAGCCAGCAAGAAAATAATATACAGCAAATAATGATATGGCCTCAGCAAAGTCCAGACGTCTCCAACCCGTCGACATAGTATGGGACGAACTAGATAGACGAGTTTGAAACCCTGCTGCACAACACGTCTGTGGAATATTCTGTAGGAACAGTAGGAACGGTAGGGACAGTAGACCAACCCATAGAAGAAATAAAGTTGTCTGGTGAAGTAAAATACCTTGGGGTCATTCTGGACCCAAGGCTTACTTACGTACTCTACTTGATGTAGCGATGTCATCCGCCTGGTTCGATTAATCGTCCCTTCTACTTCGGCCACTAGATCCTATTGTAGAGCGGACCCAAGGCTTACTTGGAAGAGACAGCTTCAGAGAGTCAAAGCCAAGGCAGAGACAACACTTATGTTGGCCAGGAGATCCCATGGAAAAACATGGGGATTAAAGCCAAGAATGATATACTGGACGTACATAACGGTGTTTGATGATGATGATCACTTATGCATCGTTGGTATGGTGGACAAAGGTGCATAAACAAACTGCTATAACCGAGTTCAGCAAGATACGGAGGCTTGCGTGTTTTAGTATAACAGGAGCAATGCGGGCAACGCCTACAGCAGCAATGGAATCCCTTCCAAACCTCCCACCGCTTCATGTGGTGACAATGGGGAAGACAAGAATGGGGTATTCCCGTTTGCTAGAATCCCCGAGCAGCAGATATGCAGAATTGGGGAACAACAAAATTGGCAATCATGCGGGAGGAAACCTATTGGGAATAAAAAGAGACCATACATTCATTTAATAAGAACTTCGGAAATCGAAAATCACGGATCTGGAAAGCTGGGAAAAAGCAACATACAGGGAAGTTCGGGAAGTTCTGGTTTACAGACGTGTCAAAGACCGAGCATGAATGTAGAGCAGGAGTATATAGATAGGTGGGGGATACAAAAATCACGAGCCCATTATGAAAATACACCACTGTGGTACAGGCAGAGGTGTTCGCTATATTGGATTGCGCAATAGAAAACAATAAGAGGACTTATAGTAATAAGGTAATCTATATTGCAACGGATAGTCCGGCGACACTTAAGGCACTATGGAACCCTAAATTAACATTAAGACTGGCTTGGGAATGAGTACGGGAACCGCTCGTGGAATGCAATAAAGTTACTTTGTTGTGGATGTCTGGGCATTCGGGAATCGTAGGCAATGAAAAGGACGATGAACTAGCGAAGATAGGATCATCGTCTTCATACGAAGGCCTAGAACTTGCCCTGGGAGTGTCTAAAAACACAGTACGAGGACAGATACGAAAGTGAGTCCAAGAACAACATAAAGAATACTGGGAAAATACAACCAGGCAAAGTCATGGCAAAACCTTTATTAAGGAGACATCAGTGCAGAAGGTTGATGTACAACTAAATCTTAGTAGGAATCACCTTCGTATAGTAATAGGTCTCCTGACAGGACATTGTGCACTGAAAGGACACCTACAGAAAATTGCGGTTGACATTGAGGACCAAGCTCAAGGCTGCGGGAAGGGGCAATATAGACCGCATCTTATGTGAATGCACGGCCTTGTCCCCTAAAAGAGAGTCAATTCTTTGGGAAACCGAAAATTAGCCCAGAAAGCTATACAGAGCAACCGCCCAAGGACCTGTACAGATTGGTATAGGGCAGGATCTGGGAATTGGTGGTATAAGATATAGGTACAAAAATGGGAAATAAATGCAAAAAGCCAATGGGTTGAAATGTTCCCCATAAGGAAAAAAAGAAAAGATCAACCAATATGCTACATTATGAAATTGAAGCAAATAAATACTTATATTACAAATATATAAACATACTTCCTGGATCACACAATACATCTGATTGTGTAGCAAAAGACACTCTCACCCACAACTGTCTGTGCGGCTACTACACCTCATCAGTGAACGATGGGGAGGTGTTGCTCGTTCAGTACGCCGTATCGTCAACTTCACGTTAGGATGTCCCTTTCGTAAAACTTCAGACACTACGCAACAAATCTCTGCATATTTTGGACTAAAACTATCCCCTCTCAAAGTTTGTGACAGATTTTTGATAACACAATGCACACATACGATTCAAAGGAGTCAATACGGAACCGTTCCGTACGTTTTTTAACAAAATATAATTCTAAGTACGGCTATGGTATATGTTAGAGTTTGTGCGCCTTTTATTTGCATAAGTTTAATACAATTCAGTAATTTTCTTGTGTCGATTGGCAATTGAATTGATTTAAAGTATATTATAAAAGATTGTCAAGGGTGAAGTTACATGCTACTGGACTACTTGTACGTTCAGGCATATTTGTATCATTTATATGTTGATACACGGGGTGTGTAAATTAAGCAATGAGACTGACAGCGTAGCGTTTAATATGGCAACACGGGAAGCACGGTACATGGAGGGGCGACAAGTGGACATTGTAATACGCGTTTAGTGGAAGTTTGCACTCGATCAAGTCGTTTGGTTGTCCGTTGTCGTTCTTTCCGTGAACCCGGTTTTCGTAGTGCGTTCTACAAATGAAAGGCACTAATTTCGAGCAACGGTGTGCTGTCAGGTTTTGCTTCAGCCTTGGGGGCAAAGTGCAACAGAAACTTTTGCAAAACTTCAGCAGGCCTACGGAGACATTGTTTTGTCAAAAGCCCAGGTTCTTTTTTCGGTGGTTTAAGGCATTTTCAGAAGGAAGAGAGTCGCTTGGAGATGAGCCACACAGCGGAAGGCCTTCAACTGCAAGAACCGTTGGCAATGTCGATCTTGCGCGTTCAGATCGTCGGTTAACGATCAGAATGATCGGGGAACAGTTGAATTTGTCTCACACCACCGTTCATCAAGTTTAGACCAATGAATTGGAAATGAGAGAGATCTGTTCGAAAATGGTTCCAAGAAATCTTTCGCAGAAACAAAAGGATATCAGGAGAGAAAGGTGTTTTGAATTTTTGGAATCGATTGAAAATAAGGAAATTTTTTTGGAACGTGTCATGACTGGTGATGAGAGTTGGGTGTTCGAGTATGACCCGGAAACAAAACGCCAGAGCAAACAGGGTCATGCGTATGAGACCAAACATCAGGAACGATGGGATCCAGCATCATGACAGTGCACCTTGTCACACAGCCATTCACATAAACGGTTTTTTGGCCAGTAAAAATAATTCTGTGGCTCCTTAGCCTCGTTATTCACCTGACTTGAGTCCGTCCTTGTGACTTTTTCCTCTTCGTTCAGTCGTTCAATTGTAATTATATTCAGATAAAAATATTTAAAAATATCATTCTCATTACTTAATTTACACACCTTGTATGTTAAGAAAGTAGTTATTCTACTCCCGCACTTTTGTTTGTTATTGGAATGCACATATATGTCCGTATCAATATAGTTCCTTACCGTCGGAATTCTGTAATCGTCCCACTGAATTAGTATCTTCACCACTGGTGGTCTCCGTTCGTGGTAAGTTCGTATGTTCGTTCTTCTTTGCACTGGTTTCGGCGTCGCTAATTTCGACACTGCCGTTACTAGTTCGCCGGTCGTGTACCGAGGTCCTTTGGAAGTATTGTTTCACCGCACTGTCGTGTATTTGATGACATAATCTAGACACCCTGCGCAAACTTGTAACTGAAATGTCGTCGTTCGTCGGTGTCGTGGATTCGTTGCGAAGGTTCGACTGCTTGGACAGAGATCGTCTCGCTATGCTTCGACCCACACTGGCTTTCGACTTTTGAACGGAGACGTCCAGAGGATTTATGGGGAACTGTAATCACACACATATATATGTACTGTTTTTTTTTAATGAGTGCATTAACTTGTAACCGTATATAAATTGAAGCTTTCAATCATATTATTAGCTATTTTATTTTCAAAGGTTTCTAATTCTAACTTGGTGCCTGTTGTAATGGAACGGTAAAATATAAAATATTTTTTATTTAAATAGAATAGAAAGTTTAATGTTAGTGCAGTTTTGGAAAGTTTAAGTTGATATGATTAAATTATCCCTTATATATTTTAAAAAGGAGTTGTGTGGACCGGACGGAAAACGATAGAAGAGAAGCCGGGAAGCCTATGGTGAGGGACACGAGCTGTCAGGCGGGACGTTACTTTTGACATTACGTCAGTTTGACAATACGTCAAACTAAATTAAATTAAGAGTGAGGTGATATTACTGACTGGGATAATTCGCAGGAGGCGATATGTCAATTTTGACATTAGGAAAAAATAAATGAGAAATAAACGTCAGTCAAGGGACAATTCTTGACCTGGCTGGGCGTGTAACTAAGTTTAGAGAGTCAAGTTATATTAATTGACTCAATTGGTTGCATTATTTAAGTAAAAGTCGTTATCGACCCCGTAACCCCGTAATGAATTATGAAGATATCTGTTCCTGAGTCGGACCAATTAAGAGAGAGAAGAACCCCAACTCCCCGTAGAATCTGGTAGCCGCGGCGAATTAGAAAATTGGAACGACCGGAGAGCTAAGTCCACAAACTCCATGAATTATTAGTCCATTACGCATTTTGTTTCCATTAGTATTCATATTCACAGTCAAAAGCGGCCCCAAATATTTATTTCTATCTATTGTTGTTTTTTGTTGTTGTTTGCTTTGCCTTTATTAAATATTAAACTTGTTGTTATAAAATTTATTATATGGTATATGAATTACTTTGCCAGAATTGCGCGACTTGAGATAAGTATAAAATGGAGTGCTCATGTTAGACAAACCATGTTCGAAGTTTAAGTTTATTGTAACTGTGGATTTGAGAATTAGTTTCTGCCAATGCGACAAAATATGCGTGATGTCGGGCCGACTACTTGTCATTGATTGTCTTTATAAGTATATAGATATTTATCTAGAAATTATTTATTATTTCGATAACGTTTCCAAGAAATACTGTAATATAATCTGATGGCTATATCGATGTAAATATCGATTGACTAAAAAGTAAAAGTATTCTATCACGTACACCATTATGGTAATACGTATATAAGGTGACCCCTTCAAATAGTATATCAGAAACATTTGTTTTCGTGTAGTGTACATTTGCAGTTTAGCATAATGGCAGCGATTAATATAGCTAATGTGTTGAATATGTTACTTCTAACGTTTCAAGTATAATAGTACCATTCAAGTATAATATCAATGTTAAGCATGTTAGTTATATTAATATCGCTCTATAGAATATCATGCCGATCTGGGAATTTAACTTTCACAAAAGAATGCTTCCCATACATTATTTGAAACGTTCGCCTATGGTCATTTCGATCACATTATGTTACAGTATTTCCTGTAAACAATTAACCTACTCAAAATATTGCATTCCAGGCTATAAGTATCTTCGGCAGAAAAAGAAAATGACGTTGTTCTTATACCAAGGTACTCTTTCAGTCTGTGCAGTTTCATCTAAATCGGGATGTGCGGGTTGCCTGTGTTTCCGTAAAAACATGACGCTTGTCTGAGCCTGACGCTCTTCTGAGTCTCTGGCAGCGGATTTTTTGCTTGGTCGCGAAGAAAACGATGTGGACGGCTGGGTATTATAGATAGTCTTATCTTTTTTCAAAGAATATTGTTTTTGGAAGTTGTCGTTTTTGTCTTTTCATTTCAGTAAACAGATATTGCAGCGGCTTCAAGATTTCTGTTATAGTGCGAGCAATTTTTATGTTGTATTATCGGGTCATAAGCTGTTGTTGATTCTTTTAATGTTTTACCCATTCGAAATATTGCAGAAAAAATTTCAAGCGCCTGGGATAGCGGTTTTTGTAGACTTTCATCCTCATCGTCACTCTCTAAGGAAGATTTCTCCTCCAATTCCTCGTTGGTGAATACCTTATGCTGTTCGTCTATGTAATCATTCAGTAATATCGTTAAATCATCGTGTACCACCATTTCGAAAAAAACCTGTCGAATATATGTGGCTTTAAAGCATCCAATGATACAGTGATTTAGTGACTGAAGCAATAAGGTCGTATTAGGTGGTAAGAAAACCACTTGAACATTTACATCTTCCGTGACTAATGGCACAGGATGCCTAGGAGCGTTGTCTATTATTAGCAGCACTATGAATGCCTCCTTCTTCACATATCTTCGAACATCAATCGAATCATTCCGTAAATAAAACATCCGTAACCTACGCATTTCGATTTGACGACCAAAAAAAAGAAGTAGACAATTTTTGTCTTTATTTTTTAAGAGCACGGGGATTCTGTTCTCAGTAAACGGGTTTAGGTTTACTCACATGATCAGTTGCATTTGTACAAAGTACCCACATCAGCCTGTCCTTAATTGCTTTCAAGCTGGGTGCTTACTTCCCAGGCTTATAAAAGTAAGTCCGGTGGGACCTTTCTTTCCTCATAAGGTCGCTTTCATTGTAACGTGCCGTTTTTGATCAAATTTAATGTTTAATATAAAGCAATGCTTTTGTTATTTACTATATTGACAATCATTTTGTTCATATTGAATTTCCTCTACTGTTCTGAGTTATGCTGTGTTTCGTTTACTATATTAATATATGCTATCGCGAATTGATTTGTAATATATCTTTACGACGCTCGAGCGCTGTGGTGCGATCGCTTCGCGCAGAATCCAACCCCACTACAGGAGACCGCCTAATGAGGGAGGTCTTCGAGACGGTATATAGACCGCGCGCTGGAACCAGTAGAGTCAGTTCCCTTGGAGGTCTCTCCCAGCCTCCCTCTAACTGCCTTCGGGACTGGCGCAATAGATGCCCGCCCTTACTGCCTCATGGCCGGCCTTCGGGACTGGCGTTACAGTGGTTCGCCTTTAACTACCTTGTAGCCGGCCTTTGGGACAGGCGCGATAGTTACATGCCCCATCTGCCTCGTAGCCGGCCTTCGGGACTGGCGCGACAGTGTTCCGTTTCCGTTAAGTACCCGTTGACGCGTTTTAACAAGTTATGTCCGTCTCCGTTGAGTACAAGTTTTCACATCTAACAAGTTAAAAAAGTTAACACGTCACAAGGTAAGCTTTGTGATAGCAAATGTAAGTATTTGTTTGTCGCCGATTCATTTTGCCCGAAACCGTATATTGTAAGTAAGATCCGTATCCGTATATACTAGTATTTGTCACCGGTTGGTTGTAAATAAAATCAAATATCCGTAGATATATATATCTTTGTCGGCAATTTATTTTGTACCGAAACCGTATATTGTAAGTAGCACCCGTAACCGTGTATATGTTCTTTGTTACCGCTTTATTGTTCTTGTAATATTTATTTCCCGTGTGTAAATAAATATTTCTTCTTAAGTTAAAGATGCGTTGAATTATCTTCCTTTTTTTGATTTGCTTCCAATTTGTTGCCGCAGAGATACCATCGGATCCTGGACTCTTATTCTACCGGATTAGGGTCGATATTGTATCACGATTGTGCGACGTACGCGTATGCAGCAATAATTGACAATAAATAAAAGTAGTAAGTATTTAATTTTCAAAAACACCGTCGGATCATCACAATTAAAAACTTGCTTAGGATGATAATCCTTTTTAGTAATAATTTGTTTAAAATTTCCGTGTGACTAGCCGATTAGCAATTTTTGTTTTTTTAAATTAAACCAGATTTTAGATCTATGCTACCACTCACTACTTGCTGTGAATGACTTTCTTTCCTCTTATATTTCAGTTTGTGGCTGCTTGTTTTCGTATAGAATCAATGCTTTTTGTTGTAAGATGTTATCATCAGTGGGAATATTTTTTCCTGTCATGTCTTCCACCCATAAATTCACACCTCTTTTACTTTAACTAACACGTTATCACGTATTGCAGCTGTAACTTTTGCAGTTTGGGGCGCAATGGAAAAATTAGCTCGAATATTTTCTTTGTTTTTCAACACTTCACGTATCGAAGATTCATTTTTATTATAGATCTTGGGTACGGCTGCAATAGATTTCTTTCCTATTTCAATCATATCAATAATATTTGATTTTTCACTAATACTGAGCACTTCATGTTCTATTTTCGGTTTTGACGCCAAAATATTTTACAATTTACTTGCTTGGATTTATTAAGTGTGATAACAGCATTATCTTCGCAGGTAATTCTAAAAGAACTTAGAAGATTAACGCGCATGACAGCTTAAGCATGTTCCAGCATGAGTGTCGCGCGATATCGAATTGCAAATAAGTGGAACCGCGGATAAGTGAAACCGCTATTAAGAAAAAAGAAAAAACTTTCACTGAAGAAATTACACCAAAAATGTTAACAGTGTACTGGTTTTCAGAATTTTTCTATATTTTCTTCCCTAAAATATCTAATAAGGCACTCAACTTGGAAGACTATGTATATATATTTTGTAACTTTCTCCAGTTCCTAGAATCTTTACTTCTTCAATAAAAAAGCATTTTACTAAATCAAGAATCAAGATAATGATTGCTTAAAAAACGTAAGAAAACTACATTTAATTAAAATAAGTAAATATAAGTGAAACCTGTTTATAGTTTAAACTAGAGCAGTCTCAGCATAAGAAATACAAATTACGTCATATCTAGTTTCGGCGCTGGGGTGTCTACGCTTTGACTTCAGCGGCGCCGGCACAATTATCTGTCAAAATTGAAAATCAGTCGAATTTTTACCTCTTCTTGTGATACTTCATATTACTATTATTCAATTTATATTAATAAGTGGCTCTTTCATATCAGTTTTCGTAAAGTTCAGCCAAATTTTACCGTTGCACCCATCAGATCTGTCACTGATGACATCGCGTATTCTACGTTGATATTGTCATGACGTGATATGTATTTCTTAGATTGAGATTGCTCGCTGTACCTTTCTCCCCTATTTTAATACCTACATTATTTTATACTTCAAACTTTTGGTCAGTGGCGGCTCGCCGGGGGTGGCAAGGTAGGCACTGCCCACCCAAATATAAAAAATAAAGAAATTGAAAATTTTAAGACAATTTCTTTATTTTTAATAATGATAATAATAATAAATGTTCAACGTTTGTGCCTACTAAATATAATAATAATAATGTTCAGAATTTGTGGCTATCACTGCCCACCCATAAAAAATACTCACGGGCCGCCGCTGCTTTTGGTCTGCATTATAAGAATGTGAAGTTCAACGATCCCTTTCGTTATTTCAAACAACTAAAATTGGCATAAGTACTGCCGCAAATTCGTGCCGCTAAATATTTAAATCTAAATGTTTTCGATGTAAACGTTTATTTTATAAATTCTGAATGAGTGCTTGATTACGCGATAATACGCATGTATTATTACGTTTATAACAACAGTTCGATGCCGTTATATTTTTAAAGGTGCAAACAACCGCTTTCCTTACTTGTAAATCCTCAAGACCTTGCACGTTAAGCTCATGTGACTCCTGAGAAGATTCCTTGGTCCACCTACTACTGGAAACCGTGTGTGTTTTTATTACCTGCAGACGGCTTCCCGGTATGTGACTTTGAAACACTTCTAATTGTCGTTTAGCTTCTTGTTGGAGATTTCCGTCTACTCCGGATCGAGCTCTGCAGTCTACTACCTGTAAAACAGAATATGACGTGTGTTTTGATTATAATTTTACGAAAAGGTTACTAATCACTTAAGCATACGCGCGACACACTCATGCATACAAAACGTTGACACGGTAGGATTACTGGATGAGTCTGGTTGATGCTATATGGTAGACGTGCGGCCAAAGTAGATTCGCGTATAACTTCTTTTCTTCATGATACGTAGATTTATTACAATGATTCTTTGTCACTACTACCTGGTGTTTGCACACATAGTACAGTTTATTTATTGGCCCAACAGTACAATATACCAAATTAAGGACAAATAATAACATAACAATAATAGAACACAATTAAGTAAATGAACAACAGTTTTAATATTATAAGTCTTGAACCCCATTATGGACATCATCTTCGACTATTTACGGCAAGTAGTTCCCGTAAGGAGCAATTAAATACATCTCCACTAACACGATTATAGGCATTACACGTAATTTAATTCAATCGGTGATTTAAGTAACAGGTTCGTACAAGCAGGGAAAGTATAGGACAGGCTACGAGATACCAGGAAAGGTAGTGTCCCCAAAAGGAAAGACGAATGAACATTATGTAACAATTTATATAAAAAAGGAAAGAGAAGACATACGTGGTGTGTAAATTAAGTAATGAGACTGATATTTTAAAATATTTTTATTTGAATATAATTACAATTGAACGTTGTCTCTCTCAAAATAACCCCCTTGGGACGCCACACAGCGTTGGAGACGGTTCTTCCATTCCTCATAGCAGTGCTGGAATTCGAATATTGGAATCGCCTTTAGCTGGTCGGTCACAGCCGTTTGCATGTTTCCCAGTGTCCCAAAATCATGTCCCTTCAGATGAATTTTCAATCTTGGGAAGAGGAAAAAGTCACAAGGACTCAAGTCAGG
>JARFOC010068463.1:0-16600 GCA_031763485.1 Osmoderma eremita | reverse complement strand
TATCGCGTTTGTATTTTATTATTTCACACATAAGTAATACTAATTCAAACCGAAATTATTTAAAGCATTGTTTTTTTCCAACAATCCTCTCATTTTTTATTTTTTTGCCTATCGACTCACCAATTCGATGCATAACCATGTTTGTAATAATATGAGCTGTGTTCTTTCGCCATAACTTCAAATCATTATCCTTAGATCTTAGTCCTATAATCAGGATGCAAATAATGTTACAAAAAACACCTGTGTTTAGACTTGATTCGGATAACTAAAATCTCTAAATCTTTGATTGAAGTGTAGTTTTGTGTAATGCAACAATAAATATATTGCTATACTCCACCAGGAACGTTGCTTGCTTACCTACGTACAAATAAAATATGTAGCGATTCCTTGTTAATTTACAACACAAAAATAATAAAATGTTTAATATTTACTTTTTCGTTTGCCGTAGAATCGGCCGCGCATCGTGGATAATCCGTAGCATGTGCACTACTCGCTTCCTAAAATGCAAGTCTATTCTCAACATTGCTTACTGATTTTTCACAATTACTTGAAAATAACATGTGTTTACACGAGGCGTATAACCTCAAAATCAAAACGTAACGAGAAACTAAATACGATTGCTTTATCGAATCACATAAGATCATCGATCCAGAAGGGTAAGGAGATTACTAATCACGATCGGTTTAAACAAAACACTGTGTTACGAAAGAACACTAAGTGATCCAATCAAACGTGTTTGGATCCACTTTTATAGTGCGATAGAACACACCTAACGCTTTGGAACATATTGGTGAGCATAAACTGCCCGAGCTATATCGATGACTATATTACCGACCCCTATAGCGGCCGTTCGGTTGGTTGCAGCCTTGTTCTCTGTCCCCTAGATGGCGCAGGTCCTGACTAATAGCAACGATTTAGACGGTTTGCATAAGGTCTGCAACGGTTCAGCCGCATCAGCAATTAAATTGGGTTTAGCTTTGGGAAGAACGCCGAGTATGCTTGGTAGGCAGAAACTCGAGTCCGTCTTTAGTCATCGGGGGTGTCATATCATGTGGAAATTGATGTTTTTTTTTGCTATTTTGATACTATCACCTATTTGGAGCATAATGAACAATCGTGCTACAAATTCGGACAATTTCAACTATTATTTATTAGCCTACTATTGTTAGTAACGGTAGGGTTTAATTTATTGGCGATACATTATTGCAATTGTCCTGTGCGACAGTGCGCGGAGAGTAGAGTGGAACAGGAGAGGAATATGTATTACACTTCGTCGCATAAATTAGCAGTATTAGTGTCATTTGGAGATAAACTCGACGAGCTGTTGGAGTTCGCTCTGTACATGCGTAACCTCCGAAACAAACAATTTATCATCCAAAATATATTTGTATGAAATCAGGGAACATTCTAAAATGGCATGTCGAACAAATAGTGGGGCTGGAGCCAGAAGAGAATGAATTTTACGCGAGTTTATACGTAATCCGTCCAGCAAGTATTTTAACAGATAGAACGAATACATTCAGACACATCCACGGTTTCCATCGAAGTTAGATAGGCAAACCGGCTTCCCCAATGTCGACTACTCTCACAATATATAATAAAATAAATATCACCATGAGCTTGCGGTTGCGCTTTTGGCATTTTCATGTTTGTAACGTGTTGGTATTGACAAAGAATTAATCCTGTGCATTTGTGCCTCTATTAAAAATAGGTAGAAAGCTTATATCGAATCGACATTATAATTTTGAAAATCATTACTAAAATATTTTTTTCATATTTGATCTTGTATTTTGTATTTGACTATAGTGTGTGTGGGGAAGAGTGTTGTAAAAGTAAAAAGTAAACAGTTAATTACAGTATATTTGATTCCTTTTTAGGCCAGTAAATTCATCACATCAATCCAAATAAAATAAATAAAACCTAAATTCTAAAAAAAAATTTTAAAAACCTAGCCTAAACTAGAACTACCTACTATCACCTACTATTACTAACAAAACTACTGAAAAATACTTATACCTTACACAATACTACTAAAACTATAATAAATCTTATGTTAAAAAATACCATCTTAAGCGAGAAACGAACAATTGGAACAAAAAAAAAACCATACCATATTCTCACTATAGAAGATAAACATAAAATGTGTAATATGCTACTATGAACCACAAAGACGGTACTAGTGAATTGGCGTAAACTCGTGGTCGCACTCTACGCCACCTATTAGATTTGAAGGAACTAATGCATATTGTTTGTGCTTGGTGATGTAAGTGGCCCTAGTGCGGGAAAAACCCGACAGTTTTAATCTAACATGGAATAAAGATCCTGTGACATCTTACGACACAACAAAATTCTTGGAAGTTGATACAACCATAGGTTAGAGGGAACATCGTATCGATTTAACAAAGAAAATAGATAGAGAAATTGACGTTCTCATCTGCCTACCCTTATCTAGTATCTGTCGCACGTCTGATTTCTTTATATTAAGAGAAGATATATTCCATAATACAATACAATATTTATGTGTGGTTTGTCTCTTAACGTGCCAGAAGTATATCTTGCTCAAAACGCTTTTTATTATTTAAAGAAAAACATAGTTCTCTTACCGTGCCTCACCTCTATACAGCACTCCTAACAACCTCAAACTTCGTATATCGAATTGCATAATATAGTTTTATCATTTGCAGTTTCTCATGAACAGTATAGTTGTCCATTATTAACGGCTATCCCATGTTATAAACGAATTTCTACAGCCAACTCGCAACCTTCCAGGCCGTATATTCTCTTCATATTAACTGGTTTCTATTAAGTAGCATTTTAAAATAATTAATTAATAAATAATTGTAAGTTTTACAAGTAAAGTTATTTTTTAATTTCTATTCTTTCTATAACATTTTCTGTATTTCTTCAAGTCTTTTACCCTTAGTTTCCGGCACTTTTAAATATACGAAAACTATACTAAAGCAACAAATCATGCCGAAAACACCAAAAGACAGCCCGAATCCTATCGATTCCTTCAAGTAGGAAAAGGCATTCGTGACTGCGAAAACGCAGCTTAAACAAACGACTATATTAATTGTAGCCGCAAAAGATTTCGTATGCGGCGAAAAGAGCTCACCAATCATAGTGAAGGCAACCGGTCCAAAGCCCAAAGTATAAGTCAGTACGTAGAGATTGATGGCTAGAACAGGTAACCAATTGATATTATCAACTTGCATATCCGTATGTTCCCTTAGATAGAAATATATTGCTATTGTAAATAGTGTTAAAGCGTTGCCAATACCGGAAATCAAAAGCAAAATCCGCCTACCGAATCTATCTATGATCGGTAAAGTTACAGCGCTCCCAAATAATTGTACAAGACCAGCTATAATCACACAACTATCAGAAGATATTCCACTATTGGTTTCCTCGAAAATTGTTTGCATATAAAAGAACACAGCGTTGACACCTGACCATTGCTGGAAGAACATTAAGCCTAGAGATACACCGAATCCCTTTAAAGTAATCTTATCTTGTAATACTTCTTTCAGACCGAATTTTTTCGAGAAAGAACCCTGAACGTCTTTGATGATAAGGGGCAATTCTTCTCGGACGATTTCCAGATTGTTGTATCTCAATTTTAACATCGATTTCTCAGCTAGGTCTATTCTGTTTTTCGAGATGTAATAATACGGACTTTCCGGTGCAAATACACCAAATAGAATCACAAATATAATCGGTATCACTAAGCAAGCAGCCGATAATACCTTTAAACTTACGTACGGTGTTAAAAAATAAATATACATGTTGCCCGAGCTGATGAAAACAGTTATGAAACACCCTAGTGCGCCTCTATTAATGCTTTCTGCTATTTCTCCTACGTAGATCGGTACTATGGTTAAAACCACACCAACACTTAGTCCGCAGAAGAATCTTCCGATGTAAAAATAGGTTACTTCAGCGCCAAATGTTAAACAAGCGTAACCGAATATTGTGGGGATGCTGGATGCCAGGAGGGTGTATTTCCTTCCAATTTTATCACATAAATACCCTGATATGAACGCACTAATGGCAGCTCCCATCGGAACAAGCGAAGCAATCCACGCCTCTTCGTTCGTGGTGATGTTATGGGTAAGTGGATTGTTTTCGGGGTCTATTTGACCACTTAGTCTTGGTATAGCAGGTGACGACCACGCGTAGCTAGTTCCCATACAGAAAGTAGCAAGATTGGCTGGAAGAGACAAAAGAATTTTTATTAATAATTTCCGCTGGAGAAAAGGGATTTCAAAGCTTCTTAACTTACCCGCACATACTGAAAAATAAAGGAATTTGTTCCATTTCTTATTTCTTATTGTTCTCTTATCGTCTGATTTCACCAACATATCCATGCTAACGTTTCAACAGCGCAACTGTTTGAAGGTATAAACAATCATATCTTTTACACTAAGTTGAAACTAACAACTGTATGTTATTTTCTTTATTTTAATTTTAGAATATGAATGCTGTCTTATATTTAGATTAGACCCAAAACAAATATTTATACAATGATTGCAACAACATTTAATTATAATAAATAGAATTACATAATATGTATTATATATACATAATTTTTCATTTAAAAGGGTGATCACCTATTACAATAGGAAATTTTTGTTAAATGTTAATAAAACGCGAACAGTGTGCTATAATATAAAAGGCAGCGCAATTTAGTTTTTCAAGAGTGGTCAATTCAAATTACAAACATCAAAAAATGAAAATACAAGCTTGTCAAGTGCAAAACACAGTGGATTAAACATCAAATAATCACAAATCATAGCTACATCACATGTAATTTCCCTAATTTCAGGTGGGCCACATAATAAATTATCATTTATTTTGCATTAAATTTTAATAGAAAATTCACAAATTCATTTTAATAATAATAATAATAATAATTTATTTCCTATATGCAAAAAAAAAACCAAGTACAGGAAATACATAAATAAGTTATACACTATGCGAATACATTTAACAAATTTAGTAAGGTAAATAAGCTTCAAATATGCTACATGAGAATAGAAAGAAAAAAAAAGACAAAGCAATTAACACTTTGAAGGTTATTGATAGCTGCATCTATGGCTTTAAATGAGCTGAAATTCACGTCACACATATCAGCGATTTTATTATAAGTACTACACATCCTAAATACAGGTGACTTAACTAAAACATTTGTTCTACTTCTTGTACAATTAAACATACATTCATAGCGTGCTTCTAATCTAGGAATATTAAAATTAATTTTACTTAACAGTCACGGACAGTCAATATTATTATTTAACAAACCAGACAAAAACCTAACACTTAACATATCACGTTCTTTCACATAAAGAAACAAAGTCTAGCCTAGCTAACATAATATTATTATCAAGTCCCCTTTCAGGATAATACCCATCAATTTTAAATAGCATGTACTTTAAAAAACGCTTTTGAACCGATTCAATGCTATTCATATAAACTTGGTAGATTGGAGACCACAGCAAGGATGCGTATTCCAATTTTGACCTAATATGAGTGTAATAAAGCAGTGTTAGGCAACTGATTAAAATCACGGCAGTTTCTACAGATAAAACCATAAGTCCGGTAAGCACACGCAATTGTAGTGTTCATATGCTCGACAAACGAAAGTGTGCTGTCGAAGGTAACTTCCAAGTCTTCAATAGTTTGAAGTCGTTGGAGATCTTCGCCATTTAGCGTGTAGGTAAAAACTAAGTAGTTGTTGCTCCTCGTTATGACACCGTTTTACACTTCTTGATATTGAGTTCCAAGTGGTTGTATGTACACCATTCATTAACAGCTCATCTTTTTGCAGTTTAATGCAGTCTTCAAACGATTGTATTTCCCGTAATATTTTCAGATCATCAGCAAATATTAAGTGCTCGCTATTAATAATGTTGGTGATGTCATTTATAAACAGTAAGAAGAAAACTGGACCAAGGTTCGGTCCTTGTTGCAATCCAGAAGTCGGTTGAAATGGTTCAGATCTCACATGGCGGTATTCAACAAATTGTGCTCTCCCAATTAAAGGCGATCTAAGCAGCGCTAACAAAGAAGATGAAAACCCAATAGCCTGTAATTTCCAAAGTAGTACATAGTGGTCGACCTGGTCAAACGCCTTTTGAAAATCAGTGTAAACTGTGTCTACTTGGCTCTGCCTGTCAAGGGTTTCCGATAAAAACTGAGTAAAGCAACCCAAAGTCGTACCTGTAGAGCGTTTGGCCATAAATCCATGTTGATTGGGTGAAATAAAGATTTTAACTACATTATAAATATGGTCGCATAGTATGGACTCGAAGATTATTGCAAAGTTGCACATAATAGATATAGGCCTGTAGTTGCCGGCGGCAACAAACTCGGCACATCTTAATATCTGAAATCCTATCGCATTCGTAATGAGATTCTTGAAACGACAAAGTCGGCACAAGGGTGACGTACCTGATCCCGAATATATGGGCGGATGCGTCTGCTGCGTTAAATAAAACTACAAACGCCTGCGAATCGTTCCACCCTCATTTTAATGGATCTATGTACCGAACATCTCCTTCTTCATTTATTTTTATTAATTCACTTCTTAACGTACAAGCCGAAATATATATCAAATGCAGTAGCATTTACCAAACACATAAATATAAAAATATAGTCACTAAGAAAGATTTTATTAAGAGGGGGCTAAAACATAAAAAATTTCGTAACAGCCAATTTGGCGTAATATTAGCATTCTTTTCAAATGTAGATGTCGCCTCCAGCAAGGATCCACGTGTACATTCGAAGACATAAATCTAGTATAACCTGCAAACGAGTCTAATCAATATGGCTCCCAATTTAGGACTGTACATGTCTTTGTGGCGTGGGGTGAAGGGAATCAAGCATATTTTTCTGGGCCTAATATTACATTACATGGAGCGCCAACTTGATCTTATGTGAATTTTGGCCGGCGTGTAAGACCAATAGGTAACCACATGCGCAGGTTCCGATGACGTAAATCGGAGAAAAGTATCGCAAACCGCTTATAGTTATATGAAATTATTTTTATGGAAGTTATTTTTATAAAACAAATATTTATTTACAGAAATAGTAAACAATATTAAGTCGGTGATCGACAGCTTTTTACAGTCGTCTATAGCTTATGCGTAGTGTGAGGACGATCTAGTCTACTATCGATTATGCGTCATCGGTTGGCGCTGTAGTGCAACCCTTTGTGTCGCACTTTGTATGATATATGGGAAATACACGGCCACATATTAACTGTTCCACACCCATTCGTATCTGGTACCAACAGTTCTCTTTTTAACAGTGGCGTTTCATTGTGTATCTAAAGGAGATGATATATTTATTTCTATAGATATTAATAAAGTATTACTATTACATTGATCGCAGAAGGAAAGTGAAGTATTTTGTAGTAAGAAAAAATAAGATTCTATTATAAATCGCGTACGGACACATTTACTAACAACGAACTACTAAAATAATTAAAATAAACAGATATTTTAATACGCAATTTCAAAGAAATAGTATACCCTCAACAAACAAAACCAACAAACTAATAAAATGCGAAAAGTACACTTCCACTGAATATCACAATCAGACAACACAACTACCTACTGCTCACTGCCCGTATTTTGCATGAAAGGATGCGAACAGTGGAAGCAGATTTTCGCTTACCGGCGACAAGCGCCGACTTGCTACAAAAATGAATGCTTGTATTTAAATTGACACGTATAGTAACCAGGGAAACCAGCACTAAATTTACTGCTTTAACTATGTACTAGTCAATTTAAAAATATGCATTCATCTTTAAAGCGAGTTGGCGCTTATTGCCGGTAAGCAAAAACCTGTTTCCTTTGTGTTCGCATTCTAAGGCGATACCAAATAGGCGAGTTCCACTTCCGCGTTTTCGTAAAGTATTTCAGGGCGAGCTTAAAATGACTCATACGCAATGGTAGCCTAGATCGTCCGCACTTTACGTCACGTTAGGGCAATATTTGCATATATAATATATCAGTCACTAATAAGACATGTCTGTAGAATGCCCTAAAGCCCAGTTGAATACATTACAAACCTTAGAAGAATTGTATCCCAGCAAGGAATACTGAGCAACTGATCGGAATAAGAAATTGAAGATTTTAAAGGTTTTGATGAGGCCGTTTGATATCTTGGTGCATTTAACAGATTGATGTAGGAAGTTGTGATAATTAAAATATAATGTATTTGCCATATTTTTTGGGTGAGAAATGATGTAATACATGCACGTAATTAAAATACTTAATAAAAGGAAGACTTTTATTTAGCCATTTCATAACAAAACATTATCTATTTACAGTGTAATGGTAACACAATATAAGTTAATGTCTGTACGTATTTGCATATATAACTTTTCTTCCTCTTGTGTAGTAGTTCAATATCCTGGTATTTACGTTATTAGTTGCAGCTACAAATTAGTGACCACTGGTTGGCACGGCTGTCGATCAATATGTATACAATATAAATTTATCATTTTGACATATCCATCACCATGTGTATACAAGATAGCATTGATCAATTTATTTCCTTAGCTCAGAGTTCTTTCTCTTGGGGTGATTACAAGCAAAGCACATCACAGATTTGGTAATACGACAGAATAGATGACAATAAAGAAACACGATACCATACAAGTTGCACACAAATTTAGAAATAAAGCACCTTTAAAGTAAGTCGAACAACGTGAGCAGAATGCGAGGCTATGTAGCTTGTTTGGTTTGGAAAAAGTTTCACAGCGTTGCTATTTTTTGACGTCAGCCCTAATGCCCTCAATTCCCGAATGACCAACGTGGCAAACATGTAATATGGCCGTAAATTATTGGTTTTTTAAGTAGCAATCATAGTTTAAAAAAATTATAAAACAAAAAAAACAATTAGCATTATGTATATATTGAAAATACTAGAGGAGTTGCATTCATTTATTTGGGCAATTCCTTTTTCAATTTTTCAATTACGATTCGCAGGGGCGCCATCGCACGCACGGTTGCCAAAGGCATTTAGTCAAACTATAAACAATATGGCCGTTCAAATTAATGGACATGTTTTTCATAGCTTTCACGAGAAAGGATGCTCTTTTTTAATAATTTCTTTCACCATTAGTTTGTACCTAATTAGACCAGTGTCGAGAACCCATTTACAATGCTTTTTTGGGATTTTCACGATAATTAACAATAACTAATTATTATAAATAGGCTCTTGACGTAAAGCGTGGAATTCCCAGAAGAATGGCTTTTTAAATATTTAATTTTAATACGAATTAACGCCAAAAGCTATACTTTTGCAATTTGTTACCGACTGAGTGCTCCCTATACAAACTAAGCCCCCCCTTAATAGCAAAATTATGGAATATAAAAATAACATTTTGTAGTTACAATATATCAAAATAGTATCACATTATTATGATTGTAATTAATTAAAATGTAGTTCTGTTGTGTTATATTATATTCTTCATTTGTATGTATATGTATAGATTATTACTAAAATTAATAAACTTTGTTTTAAAGTACCATCTCTGTTTTTTTTAAATCTAGGCTATGGATAATTTCTAGATATATGTGCCGAGTTTAATCATTTTAAAATGTGACCCTTTACTTTTATTTTGTATACCTGAGGCATGTGCCGAGCTTGTACCACCTCGTAGTTGCATATATCATTCGACCTTCCAAATTTTAGGACAAGACACACTGTAGCCGTATTCTATATTTTTGGCATCTCTAAAGAATTTACTATCAAATTAAATAAATGTGATACTCGTTCCACAAATACTGCCGCACACTCACGAATAATAAAGCTTGGAACCCTGTCAGCACAAGCTAGAAAGCTGTCTTTTGTCTTTTTTTTTTAGGTGATTTGGCAACACTTCTTCAGAAATAGACGGTACTTTAATTATTGATGAACCAATATTGGGAAAATTCTGTAGGCCATCAAAACTAATATCTGATCGTAGATATACATTGTTAAAGTATTCACCGAACGCATTCATAATGTTCTGAGGGGTGTTAATTTCAACATTGTTATAGGTCATTGTTGTAGGGAATTCTAGTATGGCCACGTTTGCTGTTTATAAAGCGCCACAATTGTTTTGGATTTTGTGTTACCCAGTTCTCAATGTTTATAATATAATTATTGTACAATTTATTGGCAAGTGATTTGCAGGAGGATCTCAGTTTTTGGAAGTTTTGAAAAGCAGTTTTAAATCTTTGGTAGGCTTTATGCGCCCTATTTTTTCTATGAAGCAATTGGATACGCTCAATATTCTATACCAAGGAGAATAACTAACCTACCAATTTTTATATTTTTGTATAGGTACGGTTTGATCAAATACACTATATAAAATATTGTAAAAAGTGTCAGTGCAATCTTGCACAGTATCCGTACAAGAAAGAGGTGGCCAATCGGTACTGAGAAGCATACCGTACATAGTATGAAAGTCAGCCTTTTTAGAGTTATAAGTACTAACTTGCTCTTGTAAGAATTGTACATGCCGTGTTGACGTATTATTTAATGAAACGCATAATGAAGGGTGGTGTACGTCTTCATCTACCAGAGGAGTTTGCACATATTCAACAGTGCAGTCTACACTTGAAAAAACTAAGTCCAGAGGGCGATCATTAAGATTGGACACTCTATTATACTGATGTAGCTCACAAAATTGTTGAAAGTTACGTAACATGACAACTTTACGATCTAAAACATCGAAATCGTACTGGGGAATATTAAAATCACCTAATAAAATAAATTTAAATTTAAATTGATTACAAATATCATAAGGTATTACCACAGACAAAATAACTATAGCAGACTATCCACTAGATAGGACGATTAGAATAATTTATGAAAATTCCACTGGATGTCGCCACTATTCGCTCTAACACGTAACGTAGTCCGAGTACGGTGCAATGTTGCCACTTTCCGTCGTAATGCATTTTATGTAGATACACGAATAGGTACGAACCTTTGGTTCAAACTCTGGAGGCAATTCGAAGAAGGGCTAGGAATGAGAAGCATCTGTGGGATACAATACAAATAGTTACTTATATACTGTAGATGCATTAATATAAATAGATAAGAAATCATAGAAATTGTTGACAACGTTGCGCATAAATTTACTGCTTTTGTGGCGCCATCGGATGGCGCATAGAGCTAGTTACTGCTGACATGAAAGCAAAGCAGGCCCTTTGCCTTCTTTTCGGACTTCCAATAAATTGCATTTAGTGGACTGTTTGTATGTTACCTTGTCTGTGGTATTACTAACCAGCACGAAAATTACCAAATCTTGAAATTATTATGTATGTCAGAGAAAGGGCGTAAAATAGGCAAATTAGCAAAAATAACATAAAGAACTCGTGTCATAAGGCACTTATCATACTAGCCCAATAGCTAAACTTGGGCTCGTGCGATAAGACCTCTCTTATGACACTCGTTCTTTAAATATACTATTCTACGGATTTTGTAAAATTAACTTTATTATACACAATGTCATACCTAAATATTTCTAATGCGTCGCCAATGTAAATAATTTTTTTAATATAATTTATTATATGTAAACCCAAACGAAATACCTAATACATTTTTAGCTACTTGTGTTGTACCTTTTACGTGTAGTAAATTCATCACATCATTCAAAATAAAATAAATAAAATCCGCTATTCCAAAAATAGAAAAGAAAACCTGGCCTAAACTAGAACTACCCACTACCACCTACTATTACTAACAAAACTACTGAAAAATACTTACATCTTACACAATACTACTAAAACTATAATAAATCATATGTTAAAAAATACCATCTTAAGCGAAAAATGGACAAATAAACATAAAATGTGTAATATGCTACTATGAACTACGAAGACGGTGGAAATGGATTGGTGTAAACTCGTGGTCGCACCCTATGCCACCTATTAGATTTGAAGAAACTAATCCATATAGTTTGTGCTTGGCGATTTAAATGGCCGAAGTGCGGGGAAAACTCGACAATTTTAATCTAACATTGAATAAAGATCCTGTGACGTCTTACGATACAACAAAATTCTTGGAAGTTGATGCAACCATAGGTTGAAGAGAACATCGTATCGATTTAACAAAGAAAATACATACAGAAATTGACGTTTTCATTTGCCTTCGCTTATCTAGTGTCCGTCGCACATTTGATTTCTTTATATTAAGAAAAGATATATTCGAGAGTACAATGCGGTATATTGATGTGCGGCTTGTCTCCTAGCGTACGAGAAGTATATCTTGCTCAAAACACTTTTCATTATTTGAAAAAAATATAATTCTCTTACCGTGCCTCTATATTTTGGAAGCTGGCCGTTACATCTTTTACATCATGGATTCTATTGCCACTACTGCTAACTTCCCTCTATTCAACACTCGTGATAACCGCAACCTTCGTACACCGAATTGCATAATATAGTTTTATCGTAGTTAGTCTTGAACAGTATGGTTGTCCATTATTAACGTCTATCGCATATTATACACGAATTCCTACAACCAGCTCGCAACTTTCCGGGCGGTATATTCTCTACATATTAACTGGTCCCTATTAAGTAGCATTTTAAAATAAATTAACTGTGTTTTACAAGTTTTTTATTTCTATTTTTTCTATAACAATTTCTGTATTTCTTCAAGTCTTTTCCCCTTAGTTTCCGGCACTTTTAAATATACGAAAACTATACTGAAGGAACAAATTATGCCGAAGACACCAAAAGACAATCCGAATCCTATCGATTCCTTCAAGTAGGAAAAGACATTCGTTACTGCGAAAACGCAGCTTAAACAAACGGCTATATTAATTGTAGCCGCAAAAGATTTCGTATGCGGTGAAAAGAGCTCACCAATCATAGTGAAGGCAACCGGACCAAAACCCAAAGTATAAGTCAGCACGAAGAGATTGATGGCTAAAACAGGTAACCAATTGATATTATCAACTTGTATATTCGTATGTTCCCTTAGATAGAAATATATTGCTATTGTAAATAGTGTTAAAGCGTTACCAATACCGGAAATCAAAAGCAAAATCCGTCTACCGAATCTATCAATGATCGGTAAAGTTACAGCGCTCCCAAATAATTGTACAAGACCAGCTATAATCACACAACTATTGGAAGATATTCCACTATTGGTTTCCTCGAAAATTGTTTGCATATAAAAGAACACAGCGTTGATACCTGACCATTGCTGGAAGAACATTAAGCCTAGAGATACACCAAATCCCTTTAAAGTAATCTTATCCTGTAATACTTCTTTCAGACCGAATTTCGTCGAAAAAGAACCCTGAACGTCTGTGATGATAAGAGGCAATTCCTCTCGGACGATTTCCAGATTGTTGTATCTCAATTTTAACATCGATTTCTCAGCTAGGTCTATTCTGTTTTTCGAGATGTAATAATACGGACTTTCCGGTGCAAATACACCAAATAGAATCACAAATATAATCGGTATTACTAAGCAAGCAGCCGATAGTATCTTTAAACTTACGTACGGTGTTAAAAAATAAATATACATGTTGCCCGAGCTGATGAAAACAACTATGAAACATCCTAGTGCCCCTCTGTTAATGCTTTCTGCTATCTCTCCTACGTAAATCGGAACTATGGTTAAAACCACACCAACACTTAGTCCGCAGAAGAATCTTCCTATGTAAAAGTAGGCTATTTCGGGGCCGAATGCTAAACAAGCGTAACCAGACATTGTGGGTATGCTGGATGCCATCAGGGTGTATTTCCTTCCGATTTTGTCACATAAATATCCTGATATGAACGCACTAATGGCAGCTCCCATCGGAAAAAGCGAAGCTATCCACGCCTCTTCGTTCGTGGTGATGTTATGGGTAAGTGGATTGTTTTCGGGATCTATTTGACCGCTTAGTCTTGGTATAGCAGGTGACGACCACGCGTAGCTAGTTCCGATGCAGAAAGTAGCAAGGTTCGCTAGAAGAAGAAAAATAATTTTTATTAATAATTTCTGCTGGAGAAAAGAGATGTTTCAAAACTTCTTTACTTACCCGCACATACCGAAAAATAAAGGAATTTGTTCCATTTCCTATTTTCTATTTTCCTCTTATCGTCTAATTTAACCAACATATCCATGCTAATTTTTCAAGAGCGCAACAGTTTGAAGGTACAATCATATCTTTTACACTAAGTTGAAACCGCAAACTGCATCTTATTTTCTTTATTTTAATTTTAGAATATGAATGCCGTCTGACATAGATTAGGCCTAAAACAAATATTTATATAATGATTGCAACAACATTTAATTATAATAAATAGAATTACATAACATGTATTATATATACACAATTTTTCATTTAAGAGCGGTGATCACCTATTACAACAGGAAATTTCTGTTAAATGTTAATAAAATGCGAAATTTAAATTTATGTTCCTCTACCGTGCCCGCCATTTTATTCGCACCAGGACTGTGATGTATATAAAAAAAACTAAAAAATAATAAATTGCTAACATTACGACCTAACACGACATCTTCAACTCAGCAAATAGCACTTTCTAAATTCCAGAGTTGACTCTGAAAAGATTTCTTTCGCTTCGCCTGTCAAAGGGACTGGTGTTGGTAAACAAACATCTACTGAAGCTAGCAGTTTACCGAAGACTAGATTAGGCAAATTTAAAAGTTAATGAAGAAAATGGGCGAATGAATGGTCACTATGATGATCAAATATTACGTAACTGTATTGCAAATTTAATTACCGAATATTTTACCAAATTCTGCACGAGATTTACTTCAGGCGAAACACCAGAGATGGGAGTCTCGCTTAACAGCAGAGGCCACAAACCAAACCGCTCTACATTCTCACGAGCAGTCAAGCTGCCTTAAAGGCATTAGTAGAGGTGTTCGAATAATAATCGAATGCATAGTAATACAATAGGCCTTAAGGCCGCAGTATTAATGGGTTTGAAAGACCTGTCCTGCATTAGGGATTACCCAATCATCCAATCTCGTCTGACAACACCTAAAACTTGACAGATATCTGCATAGAAACAATTTAAACTCTATCGATAGGGCAACCAACATACTGGCCCAGTGATTTAAAGAAAATTCCAGACGCGGCCAATTTCAAAGTCGATAAAAGGCATTCCACCAGGGTACCTCTTACATACCTCTTATAGATATGTCGCCAGACCATTCACTAATACTAATAATACTAAGTTTTAATATAATACACACTCGAGACCAATTACCTTGGAGAATAAAAAAATGGCCACGCCTACTGGAGGAAAAAACTAAGGAGGCTCCAACGAAGACAATACAAGAAGCTGATTGGGAAGCAACACCAACCATGAATGCAGCGGTTGGTACCCCCAATTGCTCTGAGGCCGTTAAATTCTGGGAAAAAGGAAGCCTAGGGAAGTATGCATGAGTGCAAGATCTCTACGAGATAAGGCTAAACTTAATAAAGTCACTAAAGATTTTAAAGATCTTCTCTTAGCTATTCAAAACCACCTCGAAGAACTGACCACATCCGAATCCACCGAATATTCGTTGCGGAACGCTACAAGGATATTAAGAAAAGTATAAGAACATATTATGCCCACTAGAAAGAATAATCAAGCCTGAACAAAGACAGATAAAGAAAAGGATGAGGTATTTGCCCCCAACAAGCACCAAAGTAAATGAAACCGAGACTAGAACCTATTTGAAGTAGCTTAGACGCAATCGCGACTATAAATATAACTTTTTTGTGTAAATTACTTTAATTACCAAATTTAAAGTCTCCGAAACGTAGTTTCTACCACATTTTGTTACTTTGTAGTAGGATAACTTTAAAGTCAATGCACATGTATTGGCGACGTCACGTTTACTAATAAAATAACTATGACTTACATTAGTGGTAAATTACGATAGACATATTTACCAATTCATATTACCAAGGTACGACCATAAAGTAATAATTCCTTCGAAGTAAATTTTGAAGTTTTTATTACATTCTAAAAACTTAAAATTTTCCTTAATAGTCCCCTACTTAGAAGTAATGATCGCATGTTCCAATAACGTTTCCTTCCACTTGTAAAAGTGCTATGCAGTAGGGATTACTGGGTACGTTTTCAAAGTAATACGTGTATGAGACCTAGCGGCCATATGTAAAATAGGTAAAAGTTATCGCCATTCTACAACTTTGTACCGAAAATTAAGATTGCTTAGAGCAAAGGAAGATAATGTAATACTTGAAGCATATTTTCCTATCGTAAAGGTATTCATTATTTTTCACTACTACTTGTCACTTTGACTTTAAAAATATGAGGTTATAATTTCGGCGAAGCTTTACAGTGAAAGAGAAACTTTGAAGTCGTCGTTACTTTCCGGAGACTTTAAAGTGATAAATTAGTAGCGCATAGAACTTATAGTAAGTGATTCTTTAAAGTCGCTTAATCGTGGTGTCTACAACTGGCCGTCTGGTTTTAGTTACTTTCAAGTGGAATTTTTCAGTTTAAGGAATCCATTTTTATCCAGAAAATAAAATTAATATTAAAAATGATAAATTTTTAAGCGATAAACAAGCTTATTCAATGATATTTTTATCAACAATTTCAAAAACACTTGCCTA
>JARFOC010068452.1:0-16608 GCA_031763485.1 Osmoderma eremita | reverse complement strand
AATAAACTTAATAAACTTAATAAACTTAATAAACTTAATAAACTTAATAAACTTAATAAACTTAATAAACTTAATAACCTTAATAAACTTAATAAACTTAACATAGTTACCTGACCCTCATACTTACCTGTCTTCTACACATCCATGGTTCTAACAACATTCCTATACCCACTTCTTCATTCGTCGCTACTACATTCACAACAAAAATATGTACATAGTTCCCCATACTCGCATTAACCGCGCCCAGACGAGCACCAACTACTCAGCAATTAAACTTTATAATCGCCTTCCTGGATGTGTCAAGAACTGGAATACGGTGCGGTTAGAAAGAAGGACTTCCTGCTGTTCAAGTCCACATATACGTTGGAGGAGTTCTACATCTCAGTCTTCACGCGTATCTGATTGATCTATTTCTAGTCATCTTTTTTATATTAAACGTAGGTTGAAGTTAAATATATACATTAGTTTTAATAAACCTTCGTTTGGAAGCTTATTTTAGCTATCATGAGGTCGATGCCTGGTGCGTCTTTCTCAGTTGATTGTTTTTATAAAATACAACATAACATGACAGCCATGCAAGGCGTGAACGTTTATTTGCTTAACGTTGACGAATTGGACCGTATTTTTATAAGCGTTTCGTTGATTTGATGCCCGTGAAAGCATCTTATAATTTCCATTTCAACCATTCGCATCATTCCTTATGTTGGAAGTCTCAGGGTCTTGTTTCTAGATGCTATGATGGGTCTATGATGTTTAATATATTCATATTTTACTGCCTGTGTTGGGATATTTGTTCCTCCATACGATGTTTCTTAAGGATCGTGAGATTTGGGAAGCTTTCATCGTTTATTCTCCGATTTCATTCTGTAGATTTCCAAAACTCAGTATTTCAGCTCCTAAATAGTGATTTACTTGATCGACAATCTTCCAATCGATCTCTAATTTGCATCCTGTTGGCTTCTTAGATATTAAGTACCAGGGATTTTTTAACCTGCTGTTTTAGATAGATTTTCAACTATTTGACCATATTGAATATAAACGGGTTGTGTGAATCGAATTGCGTTATATTCGAATAATAATAATTTTAAAAAATGGTCATGTTGCCCATTATAACTATATGCTTTTCTTATCTTGTTGGTTTTCCTCTTGACACTTTTTTCCTTATGGGGGCGGCCTGACATAAGTCTCCGGAAACCCTTCAGTCTATTGGCTTTTTATATTTATCTCCCATTTTGTGTACCCATACCTTATATCAGATCCTTGCGCCCTGTACCAATCTATACAGGTCCTTGGGCAGTTGTTTGTTTAGTCCTCTGGGTTCATTTTTGGTTTCCAAAAGATTTCCTGTCTTCTAGGGTCCAATGCCTTGCATTCACATAAGATGTGCCCCTTCACAAAGTCTACAGCTTGGGTCTTCTTGAGACTTTAAATATTCCTCTAAAGCTAGGATTTTAAAATATACCCAGAAAGACACATCGACAAACTAAGGTATTCCTGAATCTCTTTCAGATCTCTTCTTTTTCATTTTTTAAGTGTCCGAACTTCACGCATATTCTCAATATTGTCTATGAGTGGATTAGATAGAAATTTCTTTATTATTTGTACGTTTGTTGCCATTTAACAAAACAAATTCTACATATCAATCTTGTTTGAGATCTTCAATGCGTGTAAGTCGCTTTCGGCCCTGTAAATTATATATAAATATTCATTAAAATTAACTAATTGCAATCAGTACTATTAGCGGACGCCGCGGTTCGCCTTACCAAGGCTCATCAGCGTTATTAGGTGATAATTGCAATATGTCTAATATCGATATATATATAGTTAATAGCAGTTCCATATGGTCTATGAGTGGATTAAATAGAAATTCCTTTATTATTTGTAAGTTTGTTGCCATTTAGCGAAACAAATTCTACATATCAATCTTGCTTAGGATCTTCAATGCGAGTAAGTCGCTTTCGGCCCTGTAAATTGTATATAAACATTCATTAAAATTAACTAATTGCAATCATCACTATTAGCGGACGCTGCGTTTCGCCTTACCAAGGCTCATCAGCGCTACTAGGTGATAATTGCAGTATGTCTAATATTGATATATATATATAGTTAATTATCACCTAGTAGCGCTGATGAGCCTTGCTAAGGCGAAACGCGGCGTCTGCTAATAGTGATGATTGCAATTAGTTAATTTTAATGAATATTCTCGATATTTATGGTCGCCCATGAAATTAGAATAGATACTCATACCAGCTCTCCATACTAGTAGTTAACTATTTAATTACAGCACACCATAAATTACATATTAAACCAAATTATATCATTGCATCCTTCGCTCTCTCATATTAGAAAATACCGCCCGTTTTTTCTATCCGAGACTGTGTGTAAATACGACTACGAGTCGTGGAATTTAAGTCTCTCGCTATAATGAAATTGAATCACGAGAGAATTTAGATAATGGATTTTTTAAACACCGAATAGCAGCGACGTGCACAGTTGCTTGAACGGCAACAGTTCATTTATGCCGGAGAAAGATAGCGCGATTCAAAAGCGAATGCAATGCAGCAACGCGTTCGTAAAGGTTTGGGACACATATACACAAAACTAGGCGAAGTGAATAATAGTGCTCGAGTATTTCGTGTCGGAAAGCGGCTTTTATCTCGGGAGGTAAGAAGCTTTGTCAAGTTAACTTTGTTCGCTCGCCTTCTTCTTTAGGATACTGAAACGAACACCAGTGCTACGTAACCGGCAACAACGCCTCCATTCCGAGATAGTTACAAACTGCTCGATAGTGTATCAAACCTATCCTTTGAAGCTTCGTAACTACGAGGAATGTCCGGTTACGGTATATTTGTGAATTACAGACAGGCTATATATAGAAATCTAAGTTAACTGTTAGCTACTTTTCAACATAATCGGCTCCAATGTTAAGGCACTTATCCCAGCGAGGTACAAGACACTCTTCGTAAAAGGTGCGATCCAAATTTGTAAAATATTGCCGTACTTCCTCTGGAACTTCGTGTCGTCTTCAAACCTTTCACCCGACAAATGAGCTTTCAACGCTCCAAACATATAAAAATCAGAAGGAGCTAGGTCTGGACTATGGGGCGGATGGACAATAGCTTCCCAATTGTGTTTCTGAAGTCAGGCCTTCGTCTGATTTGAGGTGTGCGGTCTTGGATTATGATGCAACAACCTTTCGTCGACCTTCCTCTTTTCTGCGTATTTTTTCGAGTATTTGACAATAAATATCGCCATTGATTGTCGCTTTCTGAGGTAAAAACTCTATGAGCAAAATGCCTTGCATATCCCAGAACACAGTTGCCATTGTCTTTTTTGCAGACTGCTGAACTTTGAATATTTTCGGTGTTTGTGAACTCGGATGCTTCCACGTCATTGAATCTTTTTTTGATTGGGGGGTATGGTGATGTATCCACGTGTACTCCCGTAACTATAGACTCTAGAAATTCGTTTTCCTGACGATAGCGCGTTAAAAGCAAAGCTTTTAACAACCCAGGTGTCATTAAAATATTATATTTTGCTTTTGTAGTAAGTGGGTTGGAATACGCATCCGTTGTGTGGTATCGCTTTTACAGCACACAAAGGTCTCAAGTCGAAAGGGTTCAGCGTCGTTTCTTGAAATATCTGACCTACAAAATCACCAGGAGTTATCCTGATTGGACAGTCGAGTATAATGCGTTATTGGAGACAATCTTTTAACAGGGCAAAATTATACAATTGGGCAATAAATCTATATTATTATTATAAATGTTTATATAAAACTGCTGGTTACATTATGCCTTTTGGATTTACTAACTATATTGTTAAAGCGTTGGAAATATTGTTAAAAGAAGTAAGTTGTTTATGTTAAAATTAGAACCTTTTCATTGATTTTTTAAAAATTTTGGCACATATATACTTGATATACAGCTCTCTGTGAAAATATCAAAATTATACTTTATCCTCAATTTTATTTTAAAAGGAAACAGTATCGCACTACCACAGAGCCCTATACTGGTTCGCTTAACTCTTATTTCAATTTTAAAGAAGTGGTTCAAGTTTTATGAGCAATAGTGTATACATAGATCTTTCAAAATCATGCTGTTTTTTTGTAAATCTATTATAGAGAGTGTTTTAAATGTCACAACTGTTTGCATGACAAACCACTGCTTATCAGGAAATGCTTGTAACACAAAAAAGTGCTTTAGATAAGCACCAAAAGCTAACACGGTTCCGTTAAATAAATTCCGTTGTGTGATAACATATTTGCATTAACACTACAGAAAACATAAAATCCAATAGATTCTTTTTAAAGCCTTTTCCCACGAGGCGAAATTTGATACATTACATTAAGACTAATTAGCACTGATTCAGTCAATTTCAAGTTACTGACACAAGGTATATACAAAAAAGGTAGAAGTTAATTCAGAGAAAAACCTGATTATCTACAACAATCACCTCGTTTGCCGGGTTCTAACTCTAATCCCCCTGGAGATTTTCGTATCGCTGAGGAGGTCAAATTCTCGGTTACTTTCCAACAAATATTCTAACCCAATACACACTATTGCTTCATACATTTAAGAAGTGCGAATATTGGATGATGTGCATGTTCCTGTGGGAATTTGTATTTACAGTAGACTTCGTTCGAGACTGAGATTGAAAAGGGTTAGACTGTTAAGTAAATGTAAGTTGCTTTTTGATAGCTATAGGATGTTCTGTTAGAATAAGGTGCAATTTTGAATTTCAGAAAGGTGTTCAAATATCGTAAACTTCAAACTACTTGTGGTGTTACCTAATACTTACCTATTCTAGCATTAGATTTATTATAACAAATGATGACCAGCGAATTGCTAAAACTTAGGTGTGACGTCTTAGTGCAGCATCCGGTTATCCACCAAGATGCTCTTCACTTAAACACACGAATACACCCAGTCAAAGTTGGTGAAAAAATGTTTTTTCAGGGATGTCGAAATCACCTTCGCCATTCACCTCCATATTTCCACGTAAACATATAAATTATTAAACAGAAATGAAGTGCGTTCCGCGAATTCAGCCCCTGTACTAATACGGTACGAGGTAAGTAAACAAAACCACTTATAAACAGTAAAGGTTAACGTAGGATGATGCTTAATATTACTGGGGCTGTGGAGTTTATTTTGCGTTGTATTTGTTGTTCGGGGTGTGTGTTTATAGTAAATTATTTGCTTATGATAATGTCGATGTGTACTAATAATACACGGGGAATATCATATAACGCACACGAATTATCATAGACAGGTGGAAACTGGTGGAACAAGTCAAATAAATAAAGAATAATACCATGGTTTATGAAGTTAAAATTCACAATAATTTTTCAAATATTTTTTAAATAAAGATTTTTAAATAATGATATAAACAATTAGACATGAGTATAAGGACTAGCAAATCTAGAATGATATGTTATATGAGCAGGGCGAAATCGACAAACTAACATCTTATCCAAATCGAAATATAACTGGCTTATATCTCGACCGCTAGCAGCAGTAGCAAGTTGAAAAGAAGTTCACGTAATAATCATATCATTTAAAGATTTACCGTATAATGTATCAAATCGAACAACGCGAAATATGTCAAATGGTGGTTAGTTGCGTTGTTAATTAGTTATTGAGAAAATAATATAAACCCATGTAAACACTTTGGCTTGAGGTGGGCGACATTAACAACAAAGTATCGATATCAACTCTTTTGTGGAAATCAGCAAATGTGCTACTGAAATA
Organism: Osmoderma eremita; assembly: GCA_031763485.1. Classification (NCBI taxonomy): domain Eukaryota; kingdom Metazoa; phylum Arthropoda; class Insecta; order Coleoptera; family Scarabaeidae; genus Osmoderma; species Osmoderma eremita. The sequence continues at coordinate 10,855 of JARFOC010068452.1, read as the reverse complement.
TTAATATGAAAGTCGAGTGTGTTTAAGTTCAGCTGATTTATAAACTTCAAAGATGAGCGAAAAGATGTGACGGATGACCACAGAGGCGAGCACCCAAGAACAATAATGAGGGACGTTAATGTTAGCAGAGTGCGAGATGCAATAAGGTCCGACAGACGATTAAGTGTAAGATCGACAGCGGAACTTAATCGAAGAACAGTGGGGTTAATTTTATCCAAAGAATTGAGAATTAGAAAGATTAATGAAGGTACGTGCCTTGGATCTTGACGTACGAACAGAGACAGCGTCGACTTGATGGAGAAACTGATGTTTCTTCAAATGCGCATCTGTTTCCAATTAGGAATGGTTAAGTTTGGTGATTCCAATACGGCCCAGAAACAAAATGGCAGAGTGTGTAATGAAAATCCCCAAATTGACAGTGCTCTAAGAGAAAGTTTAAGACCATGCTGCTGTGATTCTTCGATCTCAAGGGAATAATCCGCCAGTAATTTATAACGCTGCCCATTTTATACTGATACTGATCGCATTTATGCACGCTCCTTGTTACAGCCAACTCTAGTATACTTGACGTCATCCCAATTGCAGTGCCTCTCTCTTATGATTACCTACAAGATAAAAAATAAAGTTTCTCTATTGATATGGACGCCACTATACATTGAATACATATAATATCGCATTTAAGTCATACGTTCAATTCAATAGCTGCAGATTTTTAACCAACACCCTGTATATAAGAAACTGAGCAAAATAGTGTCCCGTCGGGTTGTGAAAACAAAGCAACAACAACATATATTCTTCCGTTATCTTCCACTCTCGTCCTAAACACACTTAACGGCATTCCATAGTGTTCCTCTCCTATAATCCAGTTGCTGATGGTCGCGAGAAAGGCGCCAGTCCGAAGAGGATCCTGCAGTTGCCGTTTGGGAGGACCCTTTTCCTGGGCAGTGTCTCGTACGCATCCGCGTCAAACGTACCTCCCGTGAACCGCCTTCTCTTGTAGCTCTATCCCGCGCGAGAGTACAAGAGCAGATACACTCTGCGATAGATCTCGCCTGCCGATTCAGTGTGGACACGCGAAGGAATCGTTTTCGAATCCTGCCAGGATCTAAGTGTTGAAGAGCAGTTTTCGGGAAAATACAGAGGAATTTCCGGTAAGTTAAATGTTGGATGTTGCGTGTCCAAGACAAGTTTTTTTTCCTCATAGAGTCAGACAAAAAGAAAAAGGGTTTTTTTCTTATTTTCAGAAAACTAAAACTTAGAGAAAAATCAATTTATCTTATGTATCTTGAAAGAGAATTGGAGGGATTAACTTTTCGGGCCTTTTCAAATATATTTCCCATGTTTATTTTTGTCCTCCCAGAAGACACGGAAACAGAAACTAAATAAAACTTTGCTAACTCCATCTGAAAGCAGTTACGTTCTAGTTATATATATAGACATATATATATATATATATATATATATATATATATATATATATATGGAAAATCACCCAACATAAATAAAAATGAAATATAAATCGGATGTTTTAACTTCTCTTTACTATTTAAATATAAAAAGGAAGCTGGTTTTATTCATTGGTTTATTTGTTTGGCATAACAAAAACCACACCCATATTTTTCTACGTCGCCTATTTGTAGCTTTTACATCATTACCAAGATGAACTCCACCCCTTTTTGTAATAAGGATACTGTATAATATACATATGTATTGTAACATACAAAAGCTGAAAATAAATTATTGAATTTATATATTACAAAATATATTACAAACGAATGATTAGTAATAGAATTACAACCAATTTAAAACTACCCAGTAATTTATTAAAAGAATGAAGCGATTTGTGAACGTTTAGAAACAAAAGAGTCCAATTACACACCGATATTTCTATTAGATAATCAAATTCGTCTTTTTTTGGATATTCTCGGCAACCAATAATCCACCACATTTCCATGACATTCTATAATTTAACCAAATTTGTCGTTTGAGATGGCTATACATCCTTCTGAAGATAATCGGTGTTATGGTTGTCGTTTCACAATGACGATACCTATCAAAACCATCTTAAACCCCAGTTTAATACTAGTAAGCATGATGAATGATATTGCGACGTCTTGCATGTATAAGAAATGTCGACAAAACTATACTGCAACAATTGCGCATCCTTGAACAGAGGTGTATTCTAAATCAATCTGATGCCACGAAGCAACCGCGCGTGGATAAGAATGAAAAGAGCGGAATAGAAAACACCGCCATTTTGAAATTGCAAAAATGCGTGAAACGTGAAAGAATAGTATTGGCGAGTATCAATAACATACATTCCAAAGCTGGATTGCAGCCAATGGCGATGGTAGAAAATCATATCGTCAAAATGTCGAAGATGAGAATTGTGCTCCACTAAGAACAATTTTTGGGCATAAATTGGTATAAATTCATAAAAAGGAAGAAACTAAAAGATGCTTAGACCAGTTTTTATAACTGAATGAAGTAAATAATAAATAAAATTTACCAGCAATAATTTGGTTAGTTCCAAATTTGGCAGGTGTATGCAATTATGTATTTGTATATTTTATAATAGATTGTTTGATACAAAAAAATATGTTCACAATAATAAATTCATGATCATAAATATAAAGAATTGGATTAAAAAAATACACACCATTGTGTTAGACAGATTAACACTTAATTCGACTGAAAAGCTAGCGCTTATTAACCAATAAATAGTACAAATACTACATTTTTCTATGCGAAACAGTTTTGAATTAAAATCATATTGCTCAAAATTTTTGATCACTGCCAGTTCTATTATATTAAATTGTTTCTTTATTAGGTTTTTGTAAAAAAAGAAACACGCTTTTTTTTGTTTATTTCTAGGTATATTCCATGTTTAGTTGCTTCAATATTTCCACGTCAAGAACATTCGATACATAACCTCATTTCTGATATCTAAAACATTATTCTACATTCTCAAAGTCCTACATCTAGGAATGTTCCCGATTATCTTCTTCATATAGTTACTGTAAACCATTTTCCTAACTTCAAGCGATATTTACGCAACCAGTACAAAGTCTGGACTGGGAGAATTACCCCAATAAACCATAAAAACGGGATCGCTTTTATTAGCAGATGCCGTATACGGAGCCAAGGCGCCTCTGTTAGTTGGGTCTCGGGCTACTGTCACAGTGTGTTAAAACCGGGATTTTATATTGCGGTAAAGTATGACGCCCTGATGCGCTCGTGAAATCTAACAATAAATCACTGGTGCCATTCTTCTCGATGATAAAGCTGTTAAATTGGTTTGGATATTCCGGAAAATGTCTTGATAATAGAAAAATATTTTGTAAATACCAGGCAGTCATTAATCTAAGTAGGAAGCCTTTGTTTGCTTGGAATTTTTTAATACTTTGTAGTAAGTCCCACCATTAATACACTCAATAAATCTGTCTATTTTGATGAAATGACTGCACCTTATAAAACTACAAATGCTTCATTAAATAGCTTATCGGTGAAAATATTTATTTTTTGAAAATTGAAACGACTAACACTGTTGATAAAAATATATATTAAAAAATGTATAAGTATACCTCTGAGATCACACAACACGTCTGATTGTATAGTTCCAGGCATTCCTCACGTACAGACAGCTGTTTCGGACTGACTTAGTTCTCATCAGTGCACGTCGGAGGAATGCCTATCGCTTGTTCAATACTCTGTATCGCTAACCAAACGTTAGCACATGTCTTCAAGGAAAATCCCAGAGACATCTAACGCTGATAAGATCACACGCTAACACAGATCTCAGCTGACTGATAACTTAGTTACCGCTTTTGAGATTACGCCATGAATCCGCGGCTGGGCGTTAAATGTCTCTGGGATTTTCCTTAAAGACATGTGCTAACGTTTGGTTAACAATAGGGAGTATTGAACAAGCGATAGGCATTCCTCCGACGTGCACTGATGAGGACTAAGTCAGTCAGAAACAGCTGTCTGTACGTGAGGAATGCCTGGAACTTTACAATCAGACGTGTTGTGTGATTTCAGAGGTATATTTATATATATTTTTTAAATGTCTATTTATATATTTCACCTTTTGAACGTACGTAGCTATTGGCAGATATCTTCTCTTTTTGAACACTGTTAATGACAATAATTCTATATAGTAGCTTTCACCCATTTCTGTTAAGGTCTTATTTTGCTATTTGCAATAACTTTTAAAAACTTGAACTTGCCTTTTTTGGTAGCTGTCATCCAATTTCTCATACTTACTATACTTGTTTCCCAAAGTCGTAGTTCCCAAATAGTACATTGCCGTTAACTTCATCAGTATATCACTACCAACTCAAGTACATTATATCTTTTGTATTTGGGTTATGTTTATGTTGTATGTAACATTTGCAGCTGTAGAACAAGTACTGATTGGGGTATTTTCTTCTCTTGATAATGGAGCTAGAGTGTGTGAATGTAACGAAAATGCAACAATTAATAAAGATTTTGCAGATAGTGACCAGACTAAATACTACTACAAACTCAATGAATCAAGTGTCTTTTCTACAACTTCCAGCTTTTTAATTTGGGTTGGCATTATATTTCACACACGCATTTCGAATAAGAAAGTTGAATAGAAAAACAGGATTAAATCTATGAAGTAAACTAGCTCGACTTTTTATTATAGTGTCAAGTGTATGATGGATATAGTACGAAAATTGGACAAATTGACATCGTGTCAAACGGGCTTCAAATTAGAGTTTGTACTACATAGCACAATTAATTTAATTCCAAAATAATTTTAACAAAACACAGACGTTGTGGATACAATTTACACTGTTGCAAGATCTTTAATAATAGATGAATAGGCAATAACGCACCAATTCGTTGACTTGGACGATCCACTGACTAACCTCTTTAGATTTCTATCTATGGGGTTTTGTGAAAGACAGTATTTATAATCAAAGGTATCGAAATCTGGTAGAGCTACCGACCAAAATGAAAAGCATTTTAAATAACATTGCTGACAGAACTATCCTCAAAGCGATAAGAAATCTTATAAGGAGAGCTCAAAAATATCTTGAAGAAATCGGCAATACCTCTGAACATTTACTAGGATAAAATTATTCCTTTCTTTACCTATTTGATTATTTTAGTTAAAAATACCCCTTACCACCTTGTTGAATAAAGAACTCTGTATACGTATTTCGGCCATCCTCAGCAGAAAACTACAAAGGAAAAAAATAATGTCAGACGTAGCATTCCGAGAACAATCCTGCTCTTAGACCGCCACTATCAACATTCATGGAAATACGTATACAGAGTTTTTTACTCAACAAAGTGGTAAGAGGCATTTTTTACTTAAATTTATTTTAAGCCACCGTATCCTATACCTAACCTATATTTGATTATTGTTATTGTAATGATAGGAGACGAAAAAGGTCCAAGCAAAATGGATAACAAAAAATTGATGATTTTGGCATGATATGGCTTACCCTACTGGACAAGTTTTGCCCATCTTTTCCTGTTCCGAGCACTAGATTTTGCTGCTTCCCAGCTGACACCTTTCTTATACAGAATGTTCGCCACTTCCTCATTCCATGTTTTCTTGGATCTTCTTCCCTTCATCTAGCGCTCGCTACTCAAGTTTCCTAAATGACATTTGTGGGTCTTTCATCGTTCATCCGTACTAATTAACCGGCAACTTCAGTTGATGGATATCTATCATTTAAAGTTTGGATTCAACACTCACGTCTCTTATGGTGTCACTTCTTACCTTGTTACATTTGGTAATATATTTTACTCTTTATAAAATATTTCATTTCCATGACTGCAATCTAGTCTCCAGTTTATTCGTTAATATCCAGCTCTCATTACCATATGCTACTGTTATTTTTGTTTTTTGGTTTAATTTTCTTGTCATCAAAAAAGTTTCAACAGAAGCATGTTATAATCGTGGACTTGATTTAGAAATTCCTTCATTTATTCCCACGTCCTTGCTTCCATCGTGTTCCATTATCTCACTTGGGTATTAGAAGAAGTTGCTCAATTTGTTATTGTTATTGTTTTTGTTTACTTAATATATGTTTTGAAGGTTTTCTTCCGTAGTACTGCTTTCCATAATTGTAAGTTTCTTTGCAAGTCCATTTCTTGGGGAAAAATTTACCAAAGAAATCTAAACTATGGCATCAATAATAATAATATATTTATTGATATTACATATTTTTCACTGATACACGTAATTTTCACCAAAGAAATACATCCAAAGAAGCATAGCGACCATATTAGCCGAGCCTCATGAAAAAGATAACAGGAAAAAGCTTTTTTCGTCCTAACATCGGTTCGATATCAAAAGGGACCTTTTCAATTAGCACACCTCCCAGACCACGCCGCCATAAGCCTATGCAATATTTACGACCAGTCCAAATGGGCTTTTAGTCCGGCGTTCTCGCGTTCCAGTCAAAGCCCAGTCGAAGTCGACCTCATATCCGACATGAATTTTAATCAGGGACCGACTCTGGAGGCACCCTCTAAAAAAGTATTCCAACGCATTCCCTCGCATCCCGCTACATCCACCCGACGCTTTCGTCAGCAGCAACATTCAATTAGTCAAATTAATTTAGCGGGCTTATTTAGCGAGGCGGACTTGTCGATTAGTCAATGCTTGTTGTGGAGGTGTTCGTTGGATATTTTTCAGGTTTTAGAAAAGACAGGCAGCACTAGTTGATGCCGGGATAAATTGGTCGAAAGTGAGGGCGTCAGAAAATGCTTTGTCGAGCTTTCACATTATTAGTCCGAGGACTTGGTAAAAGTATGCACTTACAGTTTGTGTCTGTAGAATGAATGAAGTAGGTACCTCGTCTCTCGATATTTGGCAGAGTATTTTTCTATTGTTCTTTTATCCGCTTCCGGGTGGGGTGGAAATGTGCTGTTTACCATTGTGAGAATATCGCTTTTTTATCTTCTTTCTCGATATAATAGCACAAGTTGCGAAGAAGAGAATATTGAAGCAAAATATATAAAAATTATTTTTCAAGAAAGATACAAGGCATCCGCCTATTCACAACTGATTGAATAGATATTGATTTTATATTCTACCTTCTAAATTACATTTTCTTCAAGGTACAACATTTACAGGATGAGCTAATTGTTAAACGAAGAAATGGAGGTACTCTTACGTAGGCATAAACATGTGAAATTTTGTCAAGATGTTTAGGTGGTGTAACATCAACAATTTACTTCATCGTGGAACAAGATATCTTTTATTTTATATGCTTATCAAAGATCTAACGGTTCCACTCGAGATCTTCTTATCTCGAGAAACTTGGCATTTGATTTTATTTAACGTTATTGGAATATTTTGTTTATATGTGATAAAGCCTATTTAAATTTTTAAAACATACAATTTTAGTTGTACACCACTTCTAGGGTTTTGCTCAGTTTGAGCCTTAGGAGTTCTGCTACAAAGTCTTTGATACTGCAGATCATACCAGCCTAGTATGATCTAGACGCACTTACATATGTTACATTTACTTAGACTTACATCTTATCTTAAGGATCGTGTCAATGTCTTACTCGATGCTATACTTGATTCCTTGCTTCTTTGGTTGTCCTACAAGGCTCGAATCTGGGTCTACTGCTTTTCAACATTTACATGAATGATATGTTCGACCCCTTGGACTAGTGTGCTACAACATATGCTGACGATTTAAAGAGATATTTATGAAGATATCCATTGAGGATTGTTTGAAATTAGAGAATTATTATAACGCACATCTGATGTCCTGAAAACAAAATTATACTAAATATCAGAAAAAATAAAATCGAGATCGATACCAAAGCTGATCATTGAATTTAGATAACAACATCAGTAGTAGTTCCATCAAAACTGATACTTAACTGTAATGTTTCATGTCCAACTTTAATTCTCAAATTCATCTTGATTTAAAGCCTTCTCGATTTACTTCATGAGCCCCAGCTTAATATGCATGGTTGGAAAGATGATTTTGTCTCTGTCAACCAACGGTTCATTGATTACGTTCTATAGTCGTTCAATCGTTATAATTTTTTGGAGACAAATTCCTGCTAATCAATTAATTATTCTTTTAGGACTATCGATATTGTCTCATATTCCTCATTCATGCTTAAAGAATGTTTAATGGGTAATTTGGCATACTTATTACCGTTGTATATAAGGAGGCATTTCAATATTTGTTTTGCACAATAATTAGAAGAAATTCATCTGGTGTGTACTCATAACTGGTACGCGTTGATATTATTACAGAATACCAGATTATCTTCCCCAGAGAAGTTGCATAGATCATTTCATCTGTTACTGAAAGATAATCTTAATGCTTCCCAATGGCTTGCCTACAAATTACATTAAGAAAGCCTACTTATGCTTTCTTAATGTAATTTGTAGGCAAGCCATTGGGAAGACCCGTTTAAGAGGTTCAGGTCTCTAATAAGATCATTTAGCTCCTATTGGTTGAAATGTTGAGGACTTGATGAGGCTCCCGCGAAATCACTCTCGCTTTTTCTCGATCTATTAGGTACATTACAATTCATAAAATCCTATTGCTTCCGAATCATTCTCTGGTACCATCATAGCCAGGATGGTGAAGGAGTACTTCTTCAAAATGTGGTTGAAGTCCCGCTAAATCCAGATCAGGATATATGCCTGTTATTGGGATTAATGCCTCTTATGTTTACTAGACAAAAATAATAGCGTACAAGAGAATAATAAAGAACTTTCAAAGAAAGTATGTTGAATAAAGATCTGCAGTTTCTAATGATAGCAGCAACTTCGTCTATGCGATTCGAGAAAGTTAACTATGAATCAAAAAGTACTCCTAGACCTCTATGTAAGTTGACGAGTTGAATATGGATATTATTAATACGATAATCGTAGGTAGTAATTAATGACCCTCTACAGAATCTAATAATCTTACACTTATCTATATTTAGGGACAGGTGTCTGTAAAAGAACAGGGTATCTCAAATACAACAGACCTGAATACGTCGAAGCTGTGTCGTTAACAATAACGTGCAGGGGTTAGTTATTTCACCAAATAATGTGTCATAATTGTCATTTGCTGTTCATAGTCCCGCGTTACGTGTGTTCTATGTCAATTAATATCATTATTTTTGCGTTAGGGATTAAAATCAGTTTCATTACTAGTTAATTGTCGAAAATTTGTGAAAGGTTCCGCTTACGTTAGAGTTGAATCAATTTATTTTGGAGGTGTACTTTAGAACCGGTGAACATGGAGCTGACGGACAATGGAAGTACTCGTCCACACGTTGCGCAAATGAGTTTGTCGAGATCGAGCCCTATAAGCGACGGCTGATATTGAACTACATGCACCATTGTTAGAGGAAATTGCGTTATCATCCGTGCAAGGTGTCTATTATGCATTTTGAAAAACTTGTTGAATACTGCCAATGGTAAATTTAAGAAACCATGATATGTTGGCTATAACCGTCTGACTATAACATATGGTTTCATTTAAGTGGTTATGCAAATTCACAGAATTATAGGATATGGTCGACTAAGCACCGGCATGTATTTCACTAAATACGATGCATCTCACTTCAAAGCCCGTAACGCTAAATGTAAAATCTTGAAATAAGTTAATAATTATGTGAACAGTGTATTTCATATCTTTCTATAATTAGATGAACGATGCAGTACAGATTCTTGCAGTTATCTATACGCTTTATATTGTCACAAAATAAAATAGAAGAAGTATTTCATTTATTTACAGTGTACTCTCTATTAAGCGGACACCTTCGGTCGCCTCAAATTTGTCCGCCTGAAAGAGGTGCCCGCTTACAAGAAATTGGCGGAAATTAATATATGTACACGTGCAGACATATATATTACGTGTAAGTATACGCTTTTAACTTCACTATTAGTTTTCTATATAACCTACAAACATACACACAAAAAAGTAAAAAATACATAATACGGTAGGTACATATACACTTTGTTTATTTTATATTGAAGACATATACACATGCTAAATATGCTAAAATATACTGCGGCTATGCTTACTTAACAGATAATTAAGACTTGGGCTAAATAAATCTAACATTGTTGTTTGATGCACATTTCTTATTTTCAAAACCATGCCTTCAAAGTGCTGTTTCAATTCAGATACCAACACAAAACCTTTGTTGTCTAAAGTTGATCGTGCATCCGTATACGTTTTGATTGTACTCTCTTCATCATTATCCATCATTTCCTCATTAGAATCGGATTCTTCTCGTTGCGAAATTCCACCAATATCATTGCTTATTTCTACATTTACATCTTCATGGACTAAGTTATTATCAACACTTGTGTATGCATCAAAGTCAATATTATTTGCTCCAGATTGGTGAAGCGTTTTACACATTTCAGCAATAGTAGATAAGGGTAGCTCATCTACGGGATCAAAATTTAGGTCAGTTTGGAAATGTTACGTGAATCCAGCTTTACGAAAGCAGTTTTTAATTGCTACATAAGTCACTTGATTCCAGGCTTTATAAAATAAATAACGTCTAGTAAACTAATTGTTTTGGTTAAGTCTTGTACATAATTAACCGAGTCCATTTTTGCTAGAATGTGTTTTAAGATTATAGATCTATACCAAGTTTTAAAATTTTTGATAATTCCTTGAACTAACGGTTAACACATTGCGGTGGTATTGGGAAGAAGAAAAAGTATTTTGATATTTTTTAGTGTTACATCTCGTGGATGAGATGCAGCATTATCAAGAAAAAATAAGATTTTGCGTTTCTCCAAGCTGATTTTCTTATCGAATTCTTGCAAAAACTCGGTCATTATTTCACATGTCATCCACGAATTTTTATTAAATCGCCAAAC
>JARFOC010068421.1:0-16612 GCA_031763485.1 Osmoderma eremita | reverse complement strand
TGATTTGGATAAAAGCCTTACGTTCGGCATAATTCAAACAAGTTTGATTCTGCCCTCACTTATCGGCTTTTTTTTGGTTCACCGGACGAGGCCGGTCCGAAGAGTGAAGTGTTGCTTATTCAGTGGAAAGCTTATTTACTTGAAAATGGAAAGTGGAAAATTAATTCAATGTTATCTTGCGCTTTCGTATCTTTTGTTCGCTATTGCTTCAGGGGCTTTGCCCCTGTAACCCCACTTCCTTTTTTGGCTTGTACTTAAAGAAAATGTATTTCAATAATCCCGAAGTGATAATATTGTATCAGGAATTAAATAGTTGAAATTATCATTCCATCCATTTGGATTATCAAGAAAAGTGTCACTTATTTTCTCCCGCACTACTCAGGGAGACTTTCAAGTAGAGGTTGTTACCCTCCCCGAGGGCTGGGGACACTTTCAAGTAGAAGTTGCTACCTTCCCCGAGTGCTGGGGAGACTTTCAAGTAGAAGTTGCTACCTTCCCCGAGACCTGGGGAGACTTTCATGTAGAGGTTGCTACCTTCCCCGAGACCTGGGGAGACTTTCAGGTAGAGGTTGCTACCTTCCCCGAGACCTGGGGAGACTTTCAAGTAGAGGTTGCTACCTTCCCCGAGGGCTGGGGAGACTTTCAAGTAGAGGTTGCTACCTTCCCCGAGACCTGGGGAGACTTTCATGTAGCACCTGAAACCTTCACCGAGACCTGGGGAGACTTTCATGTAGCACCTGAAACCTTCACCGAGACCTGGGGACACTTTCTGGTGGCACCTGAAACCTTCACCGAGAGCTGGGGAGACTTTCTGGTGCCTCCAGATAGCCTGTAAGCAGGTTTTTGGTTATTGGAAATGAAGAGCTGAGAGTGATATTATGTAAATATCAAGATATAATAGTTATTTATTCAATTGTATTATCGCGCGTTGCTATAGCGCAAAAAGTAAAGCCGCACGACAGGAACCGTGCGGCTTAGGAGAGAGGGTTTTGTGGATGGTGGTTTAATCTTCCCGGCTGTTTTGCTCCATCTCAGGATTGAATTGCATAACGATACGTGGTATTTTAAGGACAAGTTTATTACTTGTCGGCGGTATTATGGTTGTGACTCCGTTGATGGTACGTTGTACCGGCTGGCTGAAGTCGGGATCGAGTGCCAGTCTTTTTATGTCTGCCAGCCTGATACATGGTATCATCATTAATTCTCTCCGGCGCTCATCAAAAATGAATTTCAGGGCATCGTTGCTTGTCAGATTGTCTACGGGTATTGCGTTGTAGTTCTCGTATCTGTTTTTGCGCAACTCCTCCAGCCGGTTCATGGCTAAATCGATATTGCCTAACCTGGCGTGACATTCTGCGGCAATCAGGTATACTTCGGGGGTTGTTATTCCTATGTTTGCGTCCATTGTTGTTGCCCAGATATAATAATCGAGCTTTTTGTTTCTGTATTCGTCGGTTATATATAATTTGAAACGGCGGTCGTTGGCTTTGTCAAATTTTTCTATAAGTTCAAGACCGACATAGGCTCTTCCGCTCATTGTGTTACCATAGGATGTGGTTTTGATGTATAAGGCTTCGGGATTTTTTTCGTATCGGGGTACATCTGTCCGGCCGCTGTTGGTGCTCGGATTAACTACATTATAGCTGTTAAGGTTTAAGAGTCCGGGGGATGTTTTTATTGCCGATTCGGCTAAATCGAGCGCTTCGTTATATCTTCCCTGATAGATATAAAAACGCGCGAGTAATGCTTCTGCCGCCGGTTTGGAACCTCTAAAGGAATTTAATGTGGGTCTATCCGGTAATAATGGAATGGCTTTTTTAAGATCGGCTTCCATTTGGTTGTATACTTGCTGTATAGAGGCTCTGGTGATATTTGTTTCGTTGATATCGGGTTTGAGAATTAGCGGCACACCCGGTGTTTGGGCTGCTGTAGCGGAATTGAATGCTTTTGCGTATAAAACAATTAACTGGTGGTACTGGAAAGCTCTCGACAGTAAGGCTTCGGCGTATATTTTGTTTTTTTCTTTTTCGGAGCCTTCTGTTGAATTGAGTACTTCGTCTATAATTATATTATAGGTGTATATGGGATAGTAGCAACCTTCCCAATTATCGTCGTCATCTCCTATGGGATACAGTTCTTCTTCGTGTTTATAAAATCTGAGCAGCGTGGAGTAAACGGTTTGTACGGATAGATTGTTGACAGAGTCTATATCGGGAAGGAAAACGTCGTCGGTGAGAAAACAGTCTTCAACACCTACTGTTTCGAATACTGTATATGAGTTTAAGAGCATTTCGTAGTCTTTGGTCGTTGTCGGCACAATTTGTTCTTTGGGCTTTTGTCCTAAAAAATCATCACACGAAGTTATAGCACAAAGCATTAGTAATATTAATAGATTTATATATGTTTTCATAAGTTTATTTTTATCTATTTATCAATAAATTAATTATAAGTTTATATTGACACCAAAAGAGAAATCGGGTTTAGGTCTTGGGGACATGCTGTATTGAGCATTGTTTAAGAAGAAATAGCTTTCGGGATCGATGTTTCCATTTGCTGTCCATGTCAACAGGTTATTGATCTGGAAAGAGAGGGTCATTTGTTCTATTTTGAATTGATTTAATAATGATTTGGGAATGTTGTAGGCCAGATTGATGTTTCTCAATTTTATGTAGTCCGCTTTTCTTATATCGGTATCTCTTGTTTTCCATCCTAATCCCCAATTGCCATAAAATCCCTGTGAGTCTATTGCCGGTGATTTTGACATGTCGAGTTCGTCGCCCGGTTTTTGCCAGAAGTTCAAAGCTTCTCTGTTAAAGTTGATGGCTTCGAAGCCGGTAAGGGCATTTTGTCTTTGGTCTCTCAGAACATGTCCTCCGTAATAGACGATTTTGAATGAGAGTTCGATATTCTTATATGATAAATTATTCATAAACGAAGCAGTATATTTGGGTTCGGAAGTTCCCGCGTAAACCAGATCTTCGATGTTTAGATCCTGAAACTGTACCTTCTGGTTGTCTTTATTATAAAATGTTGGTACTCCTTTTTCGTTTAATCCGGCATATCGCGAGCTATAAATACTTTTGAGGGGTTTGCCTACAGCAAGTACTTCGTTTGGATAGAGATACATATTTCTGGTCAACTCGGTACCCTCTATTTCAATTAATTCGTTTTTATTGTAACCTAATATAATTCCTGAGCGCCAACTGAGGTTTCTGTTTTCGATGACCGAGGCGTTTAATGCCATCTCTATTCCCTGATTGTTCATTTTCCCATAGTTTACCAACTTGTTCGACCAGCCTGTAGTAGGGTCGGATTGTTTTTTCGCGTATAAATTGGTTGTATATTTTTTATAGTAGTCGATACTACCGGTTATCCGGGATCTGAACAGTGCGAAGTCGAGGCCGACATTGGTGGTTGCCGTTTTTTCCCAGCTTAGCTGAGGGTTTGCCGGTTCTCTTATGTAAGCTGAGTTTCCTTTTGAATCCAAGTCGGTTCCCAGTGCATAAATTATGGTAAATGCCGAAGCTGAGCTTGCTATATTACCTCCGATACCGTAAGTCAGCCGTAATGTAAGCCTGTTGAGCCAGTTTACATTATCCATAAAATGTTCTTTTGATATATGCCATCCTGTGCCGACAGACCATATCGGTTTCCATTTATTGTCGGCAGTTCTGGCAAAAAGATTTGATTCGTCAACACGAACGCTTGCCGAAATATCGTAACGTTCTTTTAAGCTGTATGAAGCATTACCATAGAAAGAGACATATCTGTCTTCGTTGTCGGAGATAATACCGTCAAGGCTGTTGTCGTGATAGCTACCGAACAAAGCTTGGGTTCCGGAGATATAAGATAGTGCTATAGGGTCATATTTTTCGTGTGTCATTCCGTTTTCGCTATATCCTAATAGTACCATACTGCTTGAAGTTGTACGGCTCGAACGTCTTTCGGTTCCGGCTAATGCTCTTATCGTATGGTCTTCGGCAATGGTTTTGTTAAAGTCGAGTTGAGCGCGCAGAGTGTAGCTTTTACTGTTTAAATTGTATTCATTCAGGCGTCCGCCTATGGGTATATTGTATGTAATCTCTTTGGTATCGGGATCTATCTGAGCCGCGTCATTAATTCTGTTTCGCATATAGTAGGAGTTTTCGCGGTAATGGGTTTTTCTTTTGAAATTGGTTGTTTCTTGCTGATATATTAGATTAGCGTACAACCCGTCGGTTATTTCCCAGTTAAATCCTCCTTGTATCCGCAGGTAATTGGTTCTTTGGCCGTTGGTGCTTTTGTGTATGTCATCTTTGGGGTAGAACGTTTGATCTAACAATCCGGCGGTTATTAACCGGTCTATCTCATATTGTGATTTCTGATAACCGCCTTCGGATCCGTAATTGGGAAACGACAACGGGTTTCCCTCCGTGTCATAGAGCATCTGATAGCTTGGGTATCCTAATAATAAGTTCATATAAGAGGTTGTGCCGTAGTTTTCGGTATTTGATGAATCAAAAGATGCTGAGGTATTAATAAATGCTTTGAGTCGGGGGTTTATTGTAAATTCGTTTTTTGCATTCAACCCGTATCTTTCTTCCGAAAAGTATTTGTCATGTGGTGCATTCTGCAAATAATTCATTGACAGATAGAATTTATATGCATCATTACCTCCTGATACGCTGACGTTGTGCTGATGAGTTATTGATGTGCGCGAAAACGCATCGTATATCTGACTTCTGTTATCCAGTGAGGAGTAGTGGGATAATCTTTCATTCAACACGGCTTCGGTAATTTCACCTTTGTCGTATGCTATTAACGCTTCGATAACCGGATCTATATATATGCTTTTTTCTTGGGCAAGCGACAGGTATTGATTTTTAATAGCATATCCGGATGGTGTTACCGTATTAAAGGCATTTTTTTCATATTCTACAAATTCTTTGCTACTAATAAGATTCAAATGGCTAAGCGAGGGTGCTCCTGAGAATTGGATGCTTCCGTTATAGTTCACTTTGGTTCTGCCTTTTTGTCCGCTACGTGTTGTTATAACTATAACTCCGTTTGCAGCGCGTGCTCCGTATATCGACGCGGCAGCCGCGTCTTTGAGTATTGTTATATTTGCCACGTCGTTAGGATTTATAAGTTTCAACGGATAGTTAGCGTCTCCATCTCCTTCATATGGTATTCCGTCTACTACAAATAATGGTGCTTTGTTTGCATTAAGCGAAGTTGTTCCCCGTATTCTGAGGTTTGTTACTCTGGTTTCGCCGTCGTTGCTCATTCCCGGAACCATTCCTTCAATCAGAGATATTATGCTTGTTTCCGTTTTATTCTCGAAGTCTTTCGATGAAAGTATAACATAAGCCCCCGTTGCTCTTTCTTTTGATATAGTTTGATATCCTGTTATCACTACATCTTTCAGCATATCTTCTTTATCTTGCAATACGATATTTATCACGTTACGTCCCTGTATAATTTTCTCTTCTACAGTTTCTTTTCCAACATAACTTACTGTCAATACCTGCCCTGCTTTTACTCCGTCTAAAGAGTAATTTCCATGGATGTCTGTGACAACAGCCTTGCCTGATTCTTTTACTCTAATGATAACACCGATGAGAGGCTCGCCGTCTACGTCGGTAATACGCCCTTTTATGGTAAAAGCCGGAGTTTGCTGCCGGGTAGACTGATGTGAAGCTTTATTTTCGATAATAATAGTTCCTTCGGCTATTTTGTATTCAATATCCGTATCTTCAAGACATTTGTCCAAAACCGTCGAAACCGGTTCGTTGGTTACATTTAGTCGGGCAACTACAACTTTATCAATATCTTCGGTATTGTATATAAAATTAATGCCTGTCTGTTGCTCCATTTTCGGTATCAACCTACTTAATGGAATATCTTTTTCAGACAGTGTAACATGGCGCAGTATTTTACTTTCGCCGTTATCTCCTTTCGAGATACTGGTTGCAATAATCAAGAAAGCTACTAAAAGTGGTAGAAATCTTGATTTTCTGATTGGTTGTCTAAATTTAATTTGCATGTATTATAACTTTAAAATTGATAATAAAAGGTTATTGTCATGACCGACAATAATTTTATGAGTTATATGGAAACTTCTTAAAAAAAACCGCTCTATGTTTTACGTTCATGCGCTATAGTCCTGATAGTATCAGAGTTTTTTTCAGCCTAAACATTATTTATTCAATTATATCGTCGCGCATCGATCCTGAGCAAAGTAAAGCCACACTAGGAGCTGAACTGTAATTCTGTTTTGTTAAATAAGTAAGTTATGAAATGGTAATTTATATAATAATTAGTTGAAGGTGGAGAGTAGGAAAATTGAAAATTAATTCAACATTAATCATTATTTATTCAATAGAGAGATATTGAGAACACGATTTACGTTATATTAATAACAATCAAAAAAGAAAAACGGATGATTATGATCCTCATTTTTCACATAAAAAATGTGAAATAAAGTGAAACGCCTAGTGTCTACCGGAAAAATTTCAGGCGCATAGGATATAAAGCCGGCAAAAAAATGATGAGTAATACAAGAGCAAAGCCCCTGTATCTTTTTATTTAATCGATTACCCGAACGTACGATCCTAAAGACTGTTTCCATGAAAAAATACTTGCAATAACGCTATTCCGTATTGCCTTAACCAAACTTTTATTGTGGTTACATTGTTATCACTATCGTTGCCTGTATAGGGTCTGAAATAGAATGCCCGCTATCTGCGTTACGTTCGCTCCTCATGTCAGTCATTTACCAGAGTAAACTCCTACCGCACAGAACTTGCAAGCCTTGATATCGGACATTATATTTCAGACTACTGACATTATGAACAGACACTGTATGGTCCCCATTTTTATTTACCAATAAACTTACTACACTATAACAAAACCATACTTGGAAACAGCTATTTTCGTATAACATTTCAACAGGCCGGTAGTAGGCAAAAAATCGATAATTCGCTTTATGCCGGCACCGTTTTTTTTCATATCTTTGCACCTGATTTTGAAAACAAAAGAAGGAAAATTGCATATATATTTTTTAACAAACAGGAACGAGTACGATCTTATCACATACCCTATGAATATTCCGATTATTATCGGAGATTTCTATAAGGAAAGAAACCGCCGGGAGTGAGATATGAGAGTTGCTTCCCACCCATGGTTCCGCGATATTGACCGTAAGGAAAGTTATTTAAACACAAATTATTTACATATAAAATTATGAGCAAAATTGAAAAAATTGTAGCCCGTGAGATATTAGACTCCCGCGGCAATCCTACTATTGAAGTTGACGTACTTTTAGAGTCAGGCGCGTTTGGCCGTGCAGCAGTTCCTTCGGGAGCATCTACCGGCGAAAACGAAGCTTTAGAACTTCGCGACGGCAACAAGAACAGATACCTTGGCAAAGGTGTGCTTAACGCAGTAAAAAACGTTAACGATGTAATAGCTCCCGCCCTTATAGGCGAATGCGCTCTCGGACAACGTAAAATCGACATGAAAATGATTGGCATGGACGGCACTAAAACCAAATCAAACTTAGGTGCCAACGCCATACTGGGAGTTTCATTAGCCGTAGCCAAAGCAGCCGCCAACTATCTTGATATGCCTCTATACCGATACATCGGAGGTACAAACGCTTATACGTTACCTGTTCCGATGATGAACATAATCAACGGTGGCTCCCACTCCGATGCTCCCATTGCATTTCAGGAATTTATGATTCGTCCCGTCGGAGCCAACTCATTCCGCGAAGGACTTCGTATGGGTACCGAAATATTCCACGCATTGAAAAAAGTATTACACGACAAAGGATTAAGCACCGCTGTAGGCGACGAAGGCGGATTTGCCCCTAATCTTGCCGGAGGTACCGAAGAAGCACTCGAATCAATCCTTACCGCTATAAGAAACGCGGGATACGAACCGGGTAAAGATGTAAAAATAGGGCTCGACTGCGCCGCTTCTGAATTTTACAAAAACGGAGTTTACGACTATAGCAAATTCGAAGGACCCACCGGTAAAAAACGTACATCAGCCGAACAAGCCGCTTATCTCGAAGAGCTTATCACAAACTATCCTATAGACTCTGTAGAAGACGGTATGGGTGAAAACGACTGGGAAGGATGGAAAGTGCTTACCGACAAAATCGGCAGTAAATGCCAACTTGTAGGCGACGATTTGTTCGTAACCAACGTTGACTTCCTGAAAAAAGGTATCGACACCGGATGTGCCAACTCAATACTTATTAAAGTAAACCAAATAGGTTCGCTTACCGAAACGTTAGACGCCATAGAGATGGCTCACCGCGCTGGTTATACCTCAGTAACATCACACCGCTCAGGCGAGACGGAAGATGCAACTATAGCAGATATAGCTGTAGCCACAAATTCCGGACAAATCAAAACCGGTTCGGCAAGCCGCTCAGACCGTATGGCCAAATATAACCAACTACTTCGTATAGAAGAAGAATTGGGAGATCTGGCCGTTTACGGATGGAAAAAATAAGATTTCTCTTTTTTCGCAGATAAAATGTAAGTAGCTGTTAATGTTAGATTAACGGCTACTTCTTTTTCGGATATTCTGTCAGCCGACTGACATAATTACAACCAAAAAACGACATTCAGGTTATATATTGGCATTTTTAGTTTAGTTCATTCAGATATTTTAAATATTACTTTCCAGCTACATTAATGCCCGTTAAAGTTGATTTTAACATTGTTAAATTTGACCAAATAATACTCAGGCAGATCATGAAGGCATATCATTTGCTTTATGTTTACACAGTTAAAACAATTAATAATACATATATTATGACTGATAAAAGTAGAAAAATGAAAAGAAACCTGCTACTGACACTCTTGGTAGTAATAGTTAGCGTCTTAACCAGTTGGACAGTTACTTATGTAAACAACAAAAACAATCCGGGTTTTATTGAACCTGTAGGCAACTCAAGCCAAAGTGCCGATATTAAAGCACGTTTTGCCAGCGCGGTAAGCGGTCTCGAAACTGACTTCACCGTGGCCGCCGAACTGACTGTACACGCCGTGGTACACGTTAAAACAAAAGCTGTTCGCAGCAGACAATCACAACAGAATCCTTTTAATGATCCGTTATTTGAATTCTTTTTCGGGCCGCAGCAAAGAGAGCGCGGACAATCCCAAAATGACCCGCAGGAAGCACAACCGCTCGGCTTTGGTTCCGGCGTAATTATAAGCCAAGACGGATACATCGTTACCAACAACCATGTGATTGAAGGGGCTTCGGAGATCGACGTAACGTTAAACGATAAACGTACCTTCACTGCGAAATTGATAGGTACTGATCCTTCGACCGATATAGCTCTGCTGAAAATAGACGTCAAAGATCTTCCATTCATAACTTTCGGCAACTCCGACAACTTGAAAGTAGGCGAATGGGTTTTGGCCGTAGGCAATCCGTTTAACCTTACATCAACAGTTACCGCAGGTATTGTTAGCGCCAAAGCACGTAATCTGGGTATTATCGGAACCGACCGCTACGGCAGGCGCTCCGAAAAACTTTCTATCGAATCTTTTATTCAGACCGATGCCGCCATTAATGTAGGAAACAGCGGCGGGGCTTTAGTAAGCACCAAAGGCGAACTGATGGGAATAAACACCGCTATAGCTTCGCAAAACGGCCAATACTCAGGATACGGATTTGCCGTACCGGCAAGCATTGTGCAGAAAGTTGTAACCGATCTGCGTGAGCATGGTGTAGTTCAACGCGCGATACTCGGTGTAAAAATCGGCGATATTACAGCAGAATTTGCCAAAGAAAAAAATCTGAAAACGATGAACGGAGCTTTAGTTGACGAAGTAATTAGTGGCGGAGCCGCCGAAAAAGCGGGTATAAAGAAAGACGACGTTATAAACGAAATTAACGGGGTAAAAGTGAATTCAAGTGCCGAATTGCAGGAACAGGTAGGACGCTACCGACCTGGCGACAAAATCAGCATAGGCTACATACGCGGCAACAAACAAATGCAAACAAACGCAAACCTGATCAATACCGAAGGTAATACCGATATTGTTTCTACCAATAAATTCACACAAGAGCTGGGTGTGCAACTGAAACCCATCTCCGAGACCATCAAAGAAGCGTTAGGTATCGACGCAGGGCTTGAAGTTACGTTAAGTTCGGGAAAATTCAGAGAACATGGTATTACGCAAGGCTATATAATCCTGAAAATAAACAACAAAACAATGGCAAGCGTAAAAGATTTTGAGAATGTATATAACGACGCTCTCAAATCCAACAAAACACTGAACATTGCCGGAGTATTCCCAACCACAGGAAAAGTAGCATATTACAAGATAGACCTGAGTAAATAAGGTTTGCTGAATAGGAAAACAACTATTCGCACTTCAAAATTCCAAATAGGCTGATTCTAATAAATCAGCCTATTTTCATTTTAGGACTCCTGAAAAAGTCTCCTAATAGCCAAATCAGGAATTACACAAAACCACTGGGCATCAATAAACTCATAAAAATAATAAATTTTCTTTGATATCGGCATAAAATGTCTAACTTTGCAAGCTAAAATCAAATATGAAGAACTACCTCGTATACACATTAATATTCTTGTTTGCCGTCACATCATGCGGTGAATATCAGAATTTACTGAAATCGACTGATCCTGAGTTAAAATACGACAAAGCAGTAGAGTATTTCAATAAAAAGAAGTATGACAAAGCCATCACCCTGTTTGATGATGTGACGCCATATTACCGGAATACCGACCGTTCGGAATTGATAATTAATTATCTGGCAAAGGCATACGTAGAGAAAAAGGATTATTATACAGCCAGCCAATACTATAAAACATATACAAGATCCTACCCACGAGGCCGGTTTATTCAAGAAGCACGCTATATGGTAGGCTACTGTTACTATATGGATTCGCCCGATCTGCGTTTGGATCAAACAAACACAATATCAGCTATCGCAGAATTTCAGGATTTTATCAATTTATATCCCGAATCGGATAGAGCCAAAGAAGCATCAAAATTACTGAACGAGCTAAATGATAAATTAGCCGAAAAAGAATTGTTAAACGCCGATTTGTATTATAATCTGGGACTTTATATGGGTAATAATTACCTGTCGGCTATTGTTACAGCCGAAAACGCCCTGAAAAAATATCCGGCAACTAAGCATCGTGAAGATCTGATGATAATTATTCTAAGATCAAAACACCAGCAGGCTCTGTACAGTGAAGAAAGTCTGCTGTTAGAACGTAATCAGTCTGTAGTTGATGAGTATTATACCTATATGAACGAATTTCCGCAGGGAAGATTCGTCAAAGAAGCAGAACGGATATTCAGAGACGCAGATAGAAATTTACCAAAAACCGATTAACAACACCTAAAAGCAAATATGGATTACAAAAGATTAAACGCGCCAAACACAACAATTACCCGCGACCTCAATAGCTTGAACGAAAATGTAGGTAATGTTTATGAAGCTGTAGCTATTGTAGGAAAACGAGCCAACCAAATAAGCGCCGAACTTAAATACGAATTAGACAAGAAACTTCAGGATTTTGCTTCTTATTCAGAAGCCATAGAAGAGGTATTTGAAAATCGTGAACAGATAGAAATTTCGCGTTTTTACGAAAAGACTCCAAAAGCCACCTTATTGGCCACACAGGAATTTATAGACGATAAAGTCTACTATCGCAATCCTTTAAGAGATAAACTGAAAAGATAACCATACAATACATTTTCAATCTCAAGGCATACGGTTTCTTGTCTCTGTCAGGCTACAGAAACAAGAAACCGCGCTTTTTAAAGCAACTGTTCCCCTCCTCTTTATCCGTAGATACAAGGAATACGAGGTGCATAATGGCTGGTTATTAATATTTGAGAAACAATTGTATTTAACCGTTCTTTTTTGTAATTTCGCAACAATCATTACACATACGAAACAACTCTTTTGTACGTTTAATAACAAAATCAGGTAATTTGAAAATGAAGACCAGACTGTTAATTATAGCCGTGAGTTTATTGTGTGGTTGGGCAAACGCGCAAGAGCTTAATTGCAACCTTCTAATCAATTCGGACAAAATACAAGGTTCTAACAAATCGGTTTTTGCCACTATGCAGAAATCAATCGCGGAGTTTTTAAATAACCGGCGTTGGACAGAACTTACTTTTGAAAGTTACGAGCGCATAGAATGCAATATAAGCATTATTATCAACTCGGCCGAAGGAGACAATTACAACGCCGAAATGGTAGTACAAAGCCGCCGTCCGGTATTTAATTCGTCGTACAACACTACATTGCTGAATTATCGCGACCCCAATATACAATTTACCTACAGAGAATTTGAACCGTTGGAATTTACCTCGAACAACCTGAATTCCAATCTCACCGCGTTGCTGGCATATTATGCTTACCTGATTATCGGATACGATATGGATTCTTTCTCCCGTCTTGGAGGCACACCTTCTTTTCAGGCGGCCGAAAACATAGTATCACAAGCTCAGAGTACCGATTGGACAGGTTGGAAAGCTTTTGAAAACGACCGGAACCGATATGCCTTGATCAACAACATTATGGACGAAGCATTCAGAAAATACCGCGAATTTTTCTATGAATATCACCGGTTCGGTTTGGACGAAATGGTACAAAACAGCACCAATGGCAGAGCCAGAATATCGGGAGGAATGGACGTATTACGCGACGCCTACAGAGCCCGCCCGTCAACAGTGGTTATCAGCACGTTTATCGAAGCCAAATCAGATGAATTGATTAATATATTCAAACAAGGCACTACCGAAGAAAAAAAACATGTAGTTGATATACTCACGGCAATAAATCCGGCTTCAGCCGACCGGTACGAACAAATAATGAAAAAATAGAATCTATACCGATAAACATACGCGTAAAAGCCCATGTTCAAATCATTATATATTTCCAACTATGCCCTGATTAGTGAACTAAACATAGATTTCGGGCAAGGAATGACCGTACTTACCGGCGAAACCGGAGCGGGGAAATCAATCATCATCGGAGCATTATCGTTGGTAATGGGCCAGCGGGCCGATGCTCGCGTAATAAAGGAAGGTGAGCAAAAGACGGTAGTGGAAATCGGATTTGATATAAGAAATTACAACCTGCAAACATTCTTCGCTGAAAACGAACTGGACTACAGCGACATTACCTGCATAAGACGCGAACTGAACTCCAACGGCAAATCACGCGCTTTTATCAACGATACACCCGCACAACTTACATTGTTAAAAGAATTGAGCAATAAACTGCTCGATATTCATTCGCAGCACGAAAATCTGTTGCTTGCGACCGATAATTACCAGTTGCTTGTGGTTGACAATATTGCCGACAATAACTCGCTACGAAGCACCTACCAGAAAGAGTTCGACACCTGGAACGAATCCCGCGCCAACCTTCAGAAACTACGTACCGAAGCTGAAAAGCAAAGCACCGATCTGGATTATCTGCAATTTCAGATTGTACAACTCGACGAAGCCGGCCTGAAAGAAGGAGAGCAAGCCGAGCTGGAAAACGAATTGGAAACTCTGAGTCATGTGGAGGAGATAAAAACCGAACTTCAAACAGCCGTCACGCTACTCGAATCGGAAGACACCAATATACTCAGGGGATTAAAAGAAACGACGGGCGCGGTAAGGAAAATCAAATCATACCTGCCTGAAGGCGAAACATTAGTTCTGCGGCTGGAAGAAGCGCTTATAGAGATAAAAGATATCGCGGCAGAAATATCATCGCATCAACAAAAGATAGATTTCAATCCCGAACGGTTAGAATTTGTAGACAACAGGTTGAGTCTGCTGTATGCATTGCAAAAAAAATTCAAGGCAGAAGGAGTAGATCAGTTAATAGAGTTGCGCGAAAATTACCGTCGCCGGTTAAATCGTATCGGCAATATGGATGAAGAACTCAGGGAAGCGGAGCAAAAGGTTGAAAAGTGCAAAGAACAGCTACGCAGCGTTGCCGAAAAATTGACTGCCTCGCGCCTGAAAGCCGCACCGTCTATTGAAAAACAATTGGCCGAAATACTGCTTCATCTCGGCATGCCGGATATAAGATTCAAAGTAAGTATCACATCTACCGATGAATATTTGCCAACCGGCAACAATCAGGTTACATTTCTTTTTTCGGCAAATAAAAACCGCTCCGTACAGCCTGTAGCCGAAATAGCGTCGGGGGGAGAAATATCCAGACTGATGCTGGCTGTCAAATCAATGCTCGTAAGTAAATCAAACTTACCCACCATCATATTCGACGAAATAGATTCGGGCGTTTCGGGCGATATAGCCGGCAGAATGGGAGACATAATGCAATCTATGAGCAACAGTTCGCAAGTGATTGTAATAACTCACCTGCCACAGATTGCCGCCAAAGGCTCCGACCATTTTCGTGTCTATAAAGACAGTTCGGGAGCCGAAACACAAACCTACATCAAGCGTCTGACACACGACGAACGTATCCTCGAAATAGCCCAAATGCTCAGCGGCAGGCAAGTTACCGAAGCTGCTCTGGCCAACGCAAAAGAGTTGATGGGAAAATAAACTCCACTCGGAAAAATATAGTACAGGCTTAGTAAATAAGCTTAGGATGCCAGTCGTTAAACAAAGTATTTCTAACGCCTTTTTCCCGCTTATCATCAATCAACGGATATTTACGCTGGAGTTTATCCCTGTCTAAAATCCAGTTTCTGTGAACATCGGCTTTCCCGCGTACATACTGTTTGACAGGAGTAACAGCGGCACCGGTAATTTCGGTCAACGCCTTATTGAGCAGCGGGTCTGAAATATCTCCGAAATCAACAATATCCGCATCGGCCCATTCATCAACAGTATAATTAGGTGTAAAACCCGAAGTATAGTCCGACTTATCGTTCGCGTTGTAATATTTTACTACAATAGGTTGCAGTCCCCACAGGTTCTTCGGGTCATTTTCTTCATACAATGTCACAGAGCCTACATTTTTGCCATACGTGGTTTCTCCTATTGTAACCACATCCATGTGCGGAATCAGTCCGTTGATAATAAGTTCGCTTGCAGACGCGGTATATTTACCGGTAAGAACATATAGCCGTTGCAGGCCGAGCGAAGGCACGTTGGCAACAAGCGCCGTAGTATCCATAATTTTTTCAATAAAATAGTCGATATTAAAATCCGTGGTTCCGTAGTACCGAGCTAATTCGCTGTGAAGTTGCGGATTATACTGAGCCTTACCAAACACCTTGCTTGTAGAACGATCTTTGACCAAAGCACTGGCAAGCCCAATAGCCGTTGAAACCGCTCCACCGCTATTATAACGCAGGTCCAACACCATTTCGGTAATTCCCGATGATTTAAAGTGTTCCATTTTATGCATAAGCTCTTTGTCATAACTATGGCTGCCGTCGCCTTTGTCGCGCGCGAAAAAATTGTAAACCAGATAGCCGATATTCTTACCGTTCAGGTTGTATATACTGTCTAAATAGATAGGATTCTCAGCAAAATTAAGATGCATTTCGACAGTGATGTCGCCTATCGGCTTTAACTCTTTAGTCTGTTTCTCAGGATTAAACACCAGATTGGCAACAGTCAGTTTTTTAGAGCCTGTTCCACTTAACAGAGAATTAGCATTCTCCGAAGTGATATCCGTATTGTTGATCTTAACAACGATATTTCCGCGCTTCAATCCCTGCGAATATGCGCTTGAGCCTTTCTTAGGATAAGTAACAAGAAGGTATATTTGCGATGGAGTTGTTCCTCCATTAACTCTAACTCCCATATAATCAAATCCGATATCAACGGAACTTACTCCACTTAAACCTGCAATCAGCTGCCGGTAGTCAGGATTGATCCACGAGAATCTGTCGCCGTCGGGAGCTTTTGCCTCATCGTATTTGTATAGCAACGAACCAAAAAACAATTCTGGCGGTTGAGCATAATTGGGCGATTTAGTTATTTTATTATTCCACAGATAATATATATTCATCTGCTTATAGATCCACTTGTTTACATACTGGTTTTCATCTATAAGTTCTTTGTCTCTGCATGATGACAACAGAAAAAGCATTCCTGCCGCGAGAACAGCCAGCCGGGTCATTATATTCATAGTTAATTGCATGGGGAGTAAAAAAAACTGATATTTCGCGCTTCGATATTGTTATTTTCCGGATAAGATATAACCAAAGCGCGAATGAATTATATCTTTCCGTATGTTACCAAAAATTAATGTAATACTGTGATAATCATATATTGAGTTCACAAAACGATTTACTAATTTTACAACAAAAGGGATCCTTAAAAACTCAAGAATCAAGGTCAGTCTGACAAACAAAGAATAGTTTACCGGTGTAAAAATAAAACATTTTGCCGAAATAGCATAAAAACGGAATTTGTTTTTTCCGGTGACACGTAAAAAAACTGTTCTCCGCACTATCCGTCAAACAACAGATTACTTAGGGTTTGCTGAATAAATATTACATATTGATATTCAATTATATAATAGCTGGGTGCAAGGCAATTTAACATTACCCCACATTGCAATAATCAGAGCAATAGTCTCTGTAAATCAATTAGATCTAATTTTTCAAAATCTGATTTGTGTACTA
>JARFOC010068410.1:0-16613 GCA_031763485.1 Osmoderma eremita | reverse complement strand
TGCTTTTCAGTTATTAGATTCCTTTTTTACTTCTTCATTCGTTTCCGCTGA
The DNA here is from genome assembly GCA_031763485.1 of Osmoderma eremita. Lineage (NCBI taxonomy): Eukaryota > Metazoa > Arthropoda > Insecta > Coleoptera > Scarabaeidae > Osmoderma > Osmoderma eremita. The sequence goes on along the minus strand of JARFOC010068410.1, from coordinate 16,562 downwards.
TATGAGGTTGTCCAGTCTGTCGCAAGTCTGGCAAGTGTCCGATCGTGGCTTTCCAAATGAGTAGTTATAATTTGAAATAAAGTGCCGACAAAAATAGTCTTATGTAACTTTAGGCTTTACTTTTTTATCGTTCTGGATGGCAACGTATATATCGGGTTCGTACTTTTGAAGAGAAAGCCTATGCATTTTTTGCATATTTAGTTCGGGTGCCAAATAAAACTTATTTTCATGTTTAGTGCGGCTATAGTGCGATAATCTTTTTGGAAATGACTGTATATGCGAATCGATTTGATATATTACATCCTCAGATATCATGTTAGGGCGATTGGTGTGTTTCCCACGCATGTCTTTGGGTGCCGGAGTGTTATTTTTCAAGTGCTTGATAATAAGTTCCACTCGTTTCGTACTAACGCCATATAATGAACAAAACGCATTTCTGCAAACCCTGCTTACAGTTGTGCCAATCTTTATTGTATATTCACAGGAACAAGAACGTTTTTGTCCTCCTCCCAATTTAGGTCTAGATCTGGCAACCTGCTTTATAACTATTTGTCCTCCTGGCAATATGTCCTGTTTCTCTTTGTTAGCAATATTATTAAAGATTGTCAAAATATCTTGCTTAACAGTGTCGTTTATTTTTTTGAAACATTTGAATTTACAGTTACAGTTTTTGCCAATTTTCCTTTCAGCTATCACACATTTGTTTTTGTTTTTAAAATCTATGTAAGATTTTCCTTCAGCTTTCCTTTTCTTAGCAGTATTTCTAATCCACTTACTTTCATCTCTTACTCGTTTCTTGGCAACTTGTTTTTTCATAACTGTTTGCTTCTGTGCGTCGTCATCAATTTCAGAATCACTTTGGATCAGCGATGAAATTTCAGCACTTGAATTAAACACAGAAAAGCGTCTAACACTAGGTCCAGGGTCATCGGGAGAAAAATCAGGATTTCTGTCCGATTTGTCAAATTGTTCGCATGGACTATTGCTAGCCAACATTTTACAGAAGCTATATTATTCGATAAACTCTAAATTTCACAAAATGTACGAATAACATGAACTGGACAATCAACTAAAGGCTTTAATATCCTACTAAACGTCATGGTGACGTCTTCTACATTGCACATGTTGCATCCAAGCGGCTAAAATATGAACTATTCATTCCGTGCAAACACGAGGCGGCTCCGGAGCTGTCCCCTTCTTGCACAGAATATAATAAAGAGGCATTTATATATTCATCATATTTCTCTTACGAGTAAAAGAAGCTGCCTCGTTTTTGCACCAATCGATACAGCGCTTTTGAATTACCTTATAGCGATTAAAAACGAGAAATCATAAATATATGGAGCTGCCTCCTTTTTGCACCGGTGTCTTCAATTGCAGGTTCTGGATCCTGGTAACATCCCGCGGCACCCTTTTCCGCAAGGGTGTCGGCTGTCTCATTGGCCTGAATAAAGGAGTGGTCCGGGATCCAGAATACGGTTAGTTTACATATGAGTACGCGGTGATTGATTCGCTATGCACCAGAGGGGTAATGTGGTTAATCTGGATCCCCTTTTCAAGGCAATATGCAGGGATTGGAGATCCAGAAGAGTTTCTAAAGCCAAAGACGGGGTGGAAGAAATTGCACCCTATCCTTTGTATGGATGTTTGCTGTGACCATGGTTTGTGACGCTTTCCGCCACCAAGCTATTGCACCGTAAGCGATGGTTGGACGAATTACTGTCACACAACCAGTGAATTAGCTATGGGGATACCCCCAAGACTTACCACATACCCTCTGACAGAACCATAACTACAACCTTGCCTTGTAGGATACCTTTTCCAAATGCGGATTCCAGGTTAATGTCTAGTCAAATATGACACCTAGATATTTTACATTTTCTGAAATTTCCAGCTTTTCGCCTTGAATGGTGAGTGGTATTAATTTATTCACTTTCCTCTTCCTGGTGAACGGTACTATCGTAGTTTTGTACGGATTGATGCACAGGTTCTCCCTGCTGCACCAGCTACAAATGGCATCAACTACTTGATGGAAGGCTATGGAGGTTTCAGCCTCACCTGCATCATCTCATCCGCATAGGTCTGTACCTCTGCTCCAAGGGCCTCAATGATGATCAAACGGTCGTCCACAAGAAGTGATTATATCAGTAGGCTCCTCCCGGCGGACACCTTTCGCTCGGCCTAAAGGCGATCATCTCCCCGCTGCCCTGCTTTGCAAGCAGGCAATCCAGCCTGTTATTGTCGGTTCTGCACCACGGGCTATAACCGCTTTGCATAGGGATGAGGGGTTGCATTGTTGAATCCTCCATCTATATCCACAAATGACGCCCTTGGTATTTGCTTGGAATACGATTCTGTTATCTTGGAGACCAGGTTGTTTTGTGCAAGATCAGTGGATTTACCCGCTTGGTATGCATACTGGTGTGCTTGAAGAAGCCTGCCTGGGAGAATGGCTCCTCGGATATGATGCTCTATTACTTTTTCTAATATTTTCCATAGATACGACATCAGACTAATTGGGCGAAAATTTTGAGGGGATGGTGTGAATTTTTCCGCTTTGGGAACGTACACCACCCTGACGTCCGTCCAGCTCGTTGGTATGTAGTTCCAAGCTAGGCTAGCGTTGAAAAATGTCATCACCTGGGGAGTTAGCACACTGCTTCCCTGTTGTAGGAGCACTGGAACTATACCATTCTCACCTGACACTTTATCTGGTTTGAGCATTTTATTCGCCCAGCTGACCGCGTTGAATGTTACTACTCTCCTCGCTATTTGTCAGTCAGCCACCTTTAGTCGCTTGGCTCCGCGTGTCGTCTGAGATCATTCATCATGTGACAACCTGGGAAATGGTTCTGTGCAAGAAACTTTAGGGTTGCTTTCCCCGAGTCCGTAAATGTGCCATCTGTTCGTTTTAGCGAGACCATCACGTGTTCCGGATCTCTTGTGGATCTTTGTAGTGCTAGGTATTTTCCAGTCTCTGACAAAACTTCCTCCACGACTCTCTCTTGGCTTTTATAGCTTCTTTGTTATACTCCTATGCGATATTTGTCCCAGTTGCCTGATGTTTTAGCCCGATTAAAGAGTATGCGACTTTTTTTCCTACGGAGGCTAAGGTTTTGGTTCCACCATGTTATCTCTCTTTACCTTCAGGGGATAGTTTATGTGATGTGCTGAGATTAGGGCATCACTGATTTGCTCGACCGTTATTTCTATTTTATCACAGCTCTGATACGAGTCAATTGCACTGGTGAAATTCGATTGCAGGGAAGTAATGTATCCCTCTCAGCCAGTCCATTTCTAGTCACGGTGGGTCACGATTTTTCCATGTCCCACCACAACTTGAAATTGGCGTATCAGTGGTCATAACACGACGGCTCTGATGACATTCTCTGATTTTGAGTTTTCGTGGTCATTATATTCAAGCTTATAGTTATATTTAGTACCTTCTTCCTGTTGCTGGTAACGAAGGCTCGTTCAGAGCCAACATTATTGATAATTAGCCCTTCCCCTGTAGTATAATTAAAAAGTGACTCAGCTCTGTGGTTGATGCTTCCCCATCCCGTGTGGTGGGAATTAGCGTTGGAGCTCACAATTAGATGTGTTGTCTATGTGCTGTCCTGTCCAAGGACGGCTTTCAATTGTGCACCTTCCCATAGTCAGATAAGGTTCTTAATAGCACTTACCAGCCATTCGGCGCTCTGTTAGTCCGCAGAGGTGATAAGACTCTATTCTGGTCGGAGGAAGCAGTTCTCGAATATATCTTGGGAAACTGCGCCTCCTTGATCTGGTTGACTGCGTCAATAATCGAACTCCGCAGCAGATCTAGTTTCTCTGAATTATACTGTAATGTGTGTATGTAACATATACAATGAAATATCCATGAGACTGAAACAGTTGAATTGTTGAAAATAAATAGTTTATTTGGCAGAATAGAGATATTGAAATATTATCTGTGTTTTATGGTATTCAAAAGATACTTAACATTGGCGACGAGGATTTGAAAAAACCTAAATTGCAATAAAGTGAGAGGGTAGCGTATAATCAATCGCAAAATGTCAGTTGGAAAGCTCGAACCGTTCGATGATGCAACGGAAAATATCAATACATACCTGCTCCGTCTTAAACATTATATAAGGGCCAATTCTATTAAAGAAGAACAAAAAGTGTCGGTTTTGTTAGTGGTACTGGGACCAAACATTGTTAAATTATTACAGAGTCATTTTAAGCCCAGGATGTTAATAATAATAGAAATATTTATATTTCATAGCCGAGTACAACAAGTAAATGAGTCTGTTACAGATTATGTTGTACAAATAAAAAAATTGGCAGCTACGTGTCAGTTCGGATTTTTTTAAAGATAGGTTGGTTAGTGGTTTAAGACATGATAACATCAGACAGAAGTTATTAACAGATGAATTGGATTTCGACCGAACATATGAGCGAGTAAGAATGCTGGAAGAAGCAATAAAAAATAGGAATACCTTTTCGAATGAAATAGGAGTCAATAAACTGCGAGTTGAACATACAACCAACTATAAAAAAGTAAGCAATGTTCAAATAAAAGGTGAGTGCACGAGATGTGGAGAGAAAAATCATACACAGTGAAATTCTAAATACAAGCATTATAAATGCAAATTTTGTTCCAAAATAGGACATTTGGCGAAAGTATGTAGGAATAAACATAAAAATTCCGTTAAAATAGTTGCAGCAACAACAGATCGAAGACTGGCGGCGTCCTATGTGGTCCATGTGAACAAATCTTCGGTTTTCAACTTCGGCAATGTATGTCGTTTTCCCCTTCACACACACACAATCTTCCCTGGCAACCATTTCTCAATTTCACAATTATATCAGAAGCTACGTACTGGAAATATTTCTCAAAAGTCAAATTACATAAATGTAACTGTGTAAAGCTAACTGCTTACTGGTTTCAACAACCATTGCCAATAGCGGGTAAGGCTAATTTAGACGTTGGATATAACGATTTGAAATGTACATTAGAGGCTATAGTATTAAAAAGTCATGACCGGAATCTGCCATCACTAGTTGGATAGAAAAATTACAGATTAAGTGGAATTATGTTTGTCGTTTTCAAAATAGTGGCAATGAAATTGAAGTTATTAGTAAATTGAAACAACAATCCCCTTCTGTATTTGAGCTAAACCGAGGGGAAATTAAAAATTTCCAGGCAAAATTAGTTCTAAGAGGAACACCAATTCCAGCATTTTGTAAGGCAAGACCTATACCATATGCACTAAGCAAAAAGTTGAAAGTGAACTAAAACGTTTGGTTCAAGAAGGGGTTTTAGAACCAGTTCAGCACAGTGACTGTGTATCCCCATTGGTAGTAGTACCTAAACCAGATGGAGGAATCAGAATCTGTGCAGATTTTAAGGTACCTATACATCCATTTTTAAATAAAGAACACTATCCATTACCAAATCCAAAAGACATATATGCCTCATTTGCAGGGGGTAGAATATTTTGTTCTTGAAAATGTATGTAAAAATTGTTGACAGTAAATACTTCAATTGGATTATTTAGATACACCCGCCTAGCATATGGCATAGCAACTGCACCTGCACAATTTCAAGCGGTTATGGACCAAGTGCTATGAAATATTACTGGAATAGCATGCTACTTGGATAATATATTAATTTCGGCTAATACACGAGAAGAGTGTTATCAGCGGCTGATAGCTGTCTTGGAAAGATTACAACGATATAATATTCGAATTCACTTAGATAAATGTGATTTTTTAGTGAATTCAGTTCAATATTTAGGACATATTATTGACGAAGCGGGTATTAAACCTAGTAGTGAGTTGGTGGAAGCAATTAAATTAGTACCCCAACCAACAAATAAATCGGAATTAAAATCCTATGTGGGATTGTTGAATTATTATGGTGACTTTATACGTAATCTATGAGGAAGATAAAAAAATTTGTAAGACCTTCTACGTAAAGAAGGCGCATGGCAGTGGACAGAAGAACACCGTAAAATATTTGAAAGCAGTAAGGAATGGGTTTGTTCCAAAAATATACTACCTCTGTACGACCCTGAAAATCTGCGATGCCTCATGCTATGGCTTGGGAGCAGTTTGGGCGCACGTAATAGACGACGAAGAGCGACCGATAAGTTTTGCAAGCAAAACTCTTTCTCAAGCCGAGAAAAATTATAGCCAGTTGGAACGAGAAGCTGTCGCAATTGTCTTCGGTCTTAAGAAGTTTCATACTTATCTTTTTGGCCGGCATTTCGAGATGGTCACTGACCATGCACCTCTAACCATAATATTTGGTGAGAATAAAGCAATTCCGTCTACAGCAGCCGCTAGACTACAACGATGGGAGATACTTTTATCAGCATACAATTAGAAGATTATTCATAGGAAGGGCGTTAACATGGCAAACGCAGATACCTTGTCACGGCTACCATTACCGGAAATTGAACTAATAGAGAATAAGGTAAATTATTTTTCTGCAATTAATTACTTTTGCAGTTTCTTGCAGACTTGCGAGCCCTTATTGTCATCTCAAGATATTGCTGAAGCTACCCAAAGGGACGAGACCCTGAAAGAAATTCATCGGTGGGTAATGAATGGATGGCCGAAGAATCCTTCAGACGGGCAAATCAAACTGTACTTGAGCATAAAGATGACATTACAGCAGATCAGAACTGCCTGTTATTGGGGAACAGGGTGATTATTCCTAAGGTTTACAGAGACCATGTTATGTAATTATTATATGCGGGTCACCAGGGAATTGTCAAAATGAATCAAGTGGTCAGATCGTTCGTCTGGTGGCCTGGAATCGATCAAGCGATTGAAAACTGGTGTAAAACCTGTAATGCCTGTCAGATGAATGCAAAGAGCTCAAATCAGCTTGCAGCAATTCATTGGCCTGTAAGTCATCAAAAGTGGGAAAGAGTGCATATAGATTTAGCCCCGTTTACCTACAAAGGAATAACACATAATTTGCTCATTCTAATTGATTCGTATACGAAGTGGATAGAAGCAAAAGTTATGCATGTGACAACCTCATCAAAGACAATAGAACAGCTCAGAATCATTTTCGCAGCATACGGTCTATCAGAAATCCTAGTATCCGATAATGGAGTCCAATTTACGTCGTCCGAATTCCAGGAATTTTTGCGGAAAAATGGAATTAAGCACATTCTAATACCTCCTTACCATGCAATAATGGTGCAGCAGAAGGAGCTGTACAGAATGTCAAAACGGCTTTAAAGAAAATGGTATCCGATCTTAAGAACCGCAATGTTCAATTGTCAGTACAACACCTCCTAGACAATTATTTATTTGTATACCGGAACACCCCACATGAAACAACCAGGCGCAGCCCTGCAGAATTGTTATTAAACAGGAGACCTAGAACATTATTATCCATATTAAAACCCAATTTATCTGCGATAGTGGAAGAGAGGAAGCAAGAAAAAGAAGAGAAAGAAAACTTAAATACGCAAATTCCGACATATATCACAGGGGATAACATTTGGGTGAAGACAGTACGAGGGGAGGAAGAGAAATGGTTGCCAGGGAAGATTGTGTGTGTGAAGGGAAAAACGAGATACATTGCCGAAGTTGAAATCCGAAGGAGATTTGTTCACATGGGCCACATAAGACGCCGCCAGCCTTCAATTATTATTCCAGATGTAATGCCGCCTGGAGAAACGCAAGGCAAAGTAGATCCTGTGGTCACAGAACCCACATTGGAAGATGAAATTACACCGGTACAACAAAACATGGGAACACCTGCGAAGACATCGGACAGCCTGCGGAGATCAAGTCGTCCCAGGAGACCGGTCCAAAGGATGGACCTTTGATGGGCTGAAATTGGTTGAAGGGAGTGTAATGTATGCATGTAACATATACAATGAAATATCCATGAGATTGAAACAGTTGAATAGTTGAAAATAAATAGTTTATTTGACAGAATAGCGATATTGAAATATTATCTGTGTTTTATGGTATTTAAAAGATACTTAACATATACTTTTCAGTCGCTTCAGGAATGCTTTTGCTAAACGTCTGCGTTTTATGGATTACCCACTCTGTACCTGTGGCGGAGCATTCTTCTTTGGTTCCGTCTCTTCCTTCCCCGAGGATCCTGAGAGATGTCTGTCCTGGCCGGTGGAAGACAAAATGGGCAGCGGAGGAATCTCTACCTCTCTACTGGTGGTTTGTAGAGTGAGAATATTTTTATACTCCAATTTTTCCTCTGTTGCCAGTTCCACCGTGACTTGCGAATTTTTTATAGAGGTATGTTATCTTATTGGTCCGGGCAACTAAGTCAAGGCCCCCAGACCCACAAAGAGATGGCATATCCGCATGTAATATGAATTCGCTCTTTGGTTGGCGCCGTTCTGCTGGTGCAATCACAGACAAGACAGTGACAACATTGCTGCTGTGGTGTAACAACTCAGACAGCAGTAGCGTCAGAAGGAACGCTGTTTGGTGCTCAGCTCAGGAATCTGAGAGAGCACCAGAAAGTAGCTGTAGGAACGTGGAAGCACTAATCCGCTGCAATTCACGAATAGCATCTTCAGTGAAGGAGTCCTATGCATGACCTGCCACAATGAGGGCTACAAAAACCTGGCTCACAGCAGCATCCTTGGCATCCTTGACGGATCTGTGGGAGGCCCCGAACTTAACTACGATTGAATCCAAGAACTTTCCCAAGAGGCCATGGGTGCTAACCGTGATTCCGGGTATGGAAGGAACTGATGAGTCGCCAGAACACGTCTGGAGAAACAAAATCCAGCTTTGTGCGTGGGAGGCTGGCTCTTGCTTAGTAAAAAGGTGCAGAAGGATGGTGCATTCACGGCATTCTCTATTGACGAACCCTGTTTTGAGGTCTTAACAAAAAATCAGTAGCGGGCTCTCTTCCAGCCAGGGAGGATTGTTTTCAAGCTTCTAAAAGCAGGACTTAATGGTAAAGATAAGAGTAATTCAGGCGAGCCTCCAGCATTGCAAGGCAGTCTCGGCACTCCTTGCTATGGCAATGGAGAATTTCGACCTTGCCCTTATTCAAGAATCTTGGGTAAACATGGGGATCGGTTGTGAACTGGTGGAAGAGCTGGTGGTTTGCAAATGGTCATCAGCTGCGATGCCAATGCACACCATGTTACCTCGGGAAGCTGAAGCATCAATCTAAGAGGTGAGTCTTTACTACAATATATTATGGCAAACAATTTAGACATACTAAATGTAGGCAATAAACCGACTTTCATAAATTCAATTAGGAAAGAGGTAATAGGCATAACGTTAGCGACCACATATGTAGGGAGCAACGTCTCAAATTGGAATGTGTCTGATGAGGAGAGTTACTCAGACCACAGACACATCAATTTCAGTTTTCAATCCCCGGAAAACTGACTGGGGAGTATTTACGGCAGAACTTGACTTCAGTTTAAAGGAGATTCCGCATAGGATAAAGGTTTTCCACAGGACTGTTTCAAAACGATATCATATCAGCGTTCAATGACAACTGTCCTGCGGTATGGAGGGGATCCACCACGAAGGTGTCCTGGAGGTACAGAAACCTAGCAAACATGAGAAGGAAAGTCAGGAAAAGTTCAATAGAGCTAAGAAAACATTAGTATTGGATGAATACAAAAAAGCCATCACTGATTATAACAAAGCTCTGAGAAATTCGGAAAGGGAATCTTGGCGGAGGCACTGCGAGGATATAGAGGAGGCATCGGAATGTACCAGGAACAACAAGATATTGTCTAAAGAACCTCAGAGCTCAATATATAGTTTGAAAACAGTAAGAGAAGATTATACTACAACGGGAGATGAGACAATAAGAGAACTCTTTAGCGTCCATTTCCCAGCTTCCCAAATAACAAATTCATCTCTGAAAGGCTGCAACAATGCAGAACTGGTTCCTGCGAAACAGGCACCCGGGGAGCATTGGCAGGTACTGGTGAATGAGGATAAAGTGAAATGGGTTATCAACTCATTAAAACCCTATAAATCGCCAGGATCGGATGGCGTTTATCCAATAATGCTATAAAAGGGCCCGCACCTTATGTTGCATAAAGTATGTATGTTACCCAGGAGAAGTTTGGCACTGGAATACATACCAAAATCCTGGAGGCTAATCACAGTCACATACCCAAAGATGGCAGATGGGATAGGATGGGCCAAAGTCTCTGAAACCACAATAAGTCTGATGTCATTTATGCTTAAGACTTTAGAAAAATTGCTAGACAGACACATAAGGCATGATGTATTACCACATCGACCAATACATTATGATCAATATGTGTATCAAGCAGAAAAATCAACAGATACGGTTCTTCACCACTTAGGGGAAAGAGCTGAGTATGCGTTGGTAACCAGGGAGGTACTATTATGCACGTCCCTATATATAGAGGGAGCTTTTGATAATACCTCTGCAACATCTATCTCCCTAGCATTGAGGAAAAAAGGGAGCAATGAAACAAGCTACAGATGGAAAGACTGGATGCTAAAAGGTAGATTAATTTACATGACCATTATAGGGGAAACTTTGGTTGCCCGGGTTGACAGAGGATGTCCGCAGGGAGGGATTTTATCCCCACTGCTGTGGAACCTAGGCATGAACAGGCTGATAGGTAAACTAGACCAAGAAGGGCAAAAATCCTTGTGATATGCGGATGACCTTGTCATCCTAACCCAGGGTAAGTTTAACAGCGCAGTACGGGACAGAATGCAGAACGCACAATAGGTTATACAAAAATCGATCCAGAAAAAGAGAAGTCCTTCTAAGACGATCACAACAGCATTCACAAGAAGGAGGAAAATAGATGGCCTAGCGCCGTTAAGACACCTTGGTGAATAAATGAAGTTGCATGGGGAAGTAAAATACCTTGGGGTCATTCTGGACTTGCTTTGTACAGACAGCTTCAGAGAGTCAAAACCGAGGCATAGACAACGCATGTTGGCCAGGAGAGCCCATAGAAAAACATGGGTATTAAAGCCAGAATGATGTACTGGACGTACACACGGTGGTTAGGTTCATGGTGTGGTGGACAAAGGTATAGCAACAAACTGCTGTAAACGAGCCTAGCAAGATACAGAAGCGTGCGTGTTTGGATATAACTGGAGCAATACGAACAACGCCGACAGCACCAATGGAATCCGTTCTAAACCTTTCCACCACTTTATGAGCGACGCAAGAATGGAGTATTCCCGATTGTTAAAATCAATGAGCAGCAGATATGCAGAATTAGGGCACAACAAAGTTAGCAATCATGTGGGAGGAAATCTATTGAGAATGAAAAGAGACCACATGATTCTCATATATATATATATATTTAACATAAATTTCTAGGCGGAAATTACGTGTCGGAAAAACTGGGACAAGCGGCATACTGGGACAAGGTCGGTAAGTTGGCCTGGTTTACAGACGGGTCCAACACCGAGCATGAATCTGGAGCTGTGGTATATAGTGAGGTGGGGGGTACGAAGATCACCATCCCATTAGGAAAATATACCACTGCGGTACAAGCAGATCTGTATTGCAACGGATAGTCAGGGGCACTATGAAGCCCTAAAGGAACATCAAGACTGGCTAGAGAATGAATACGGGGATGTGCTCGCGGAACGCAATAAAGTTACTTATAAGCTAGCAAAGATACGATCATCGTCTTCATACGTAGGTCCAGAACCTGTGTCTAAAACCCCAGTTAAAGGCAGACACGAAGATGGGCTCAAGAACAATGTAAAGAATAATGGAAAAATACAAATTGGCAATTGCCATGACTTTATTAAGAACTGGTGGCTTCTTAAAAAAGGCTGACAAACTCGAATTACTGAATTTTACTGATGAAATCGATCGAGAAAATTTTCAAACTTCATATTTTAATGCGAAAAGTGAAATACCGAAAGCCCATAAACAAAATACAACAGATTCGACTTTATCGGGCAAATGCGTTATCAGAGACGTCGCGTAGAGACAAAGACAGGGTTAAATTACCGACAATAAATATACCTTATTTAAAGGTGCCTATCATCAATGGCAAAATATCTACGACATGTTTGACACAATTGTAAACCAAAATGTTGGATTATCTACAGTACAGAAATTCTATTGCTTAAAATCGCAATTAGCTGGCAAAACAGCCAAAACTATAGAGTCAATCAATCAGTGCTAATACAGACAACTATGATGAAGAATGGCAATTACTTATATCACGATACAACAACACATTGTTAATTCCCACTTGAAAGCATCATTTGAAATACCTGCAGTAGCAAGGGATTTAGTTAGCGGTCTTAGAAGTTTAATAGATGATGCAAAGCAAGATTTACGATCTTTAAATTCTCTAATTTGTCGACTGAGATATGGGATGTCATAATAATATATGTCTTAACGTAAAAACTAGATCAGCAATCGCGAGGTAAATGGAAATAGAATAAACCCAATCATAAGCAAATACTGCCAACACCAGCAGAATTCTTCACGTTCCTTCACTAGAAGCATGTAACGTTTTAAATGCCGCCGAACTACCGATAATACCATCTACTGCTATTTTCGTCGATGGTCCCTATTTTACATGTGGCCTTCTTTGCTACAAATATGTATGGTACAACCCACGTCATATGATCGCTATTGTCTGCCAAGTCACGCGATCGCGTCTGGACGAATGAAATCACCTCACGCGTTAAGAACGAGAATCGATTGGCCGAGTGCGTATCCCCGTGCGCAAGTGCCAATGTTTTTCTCGGCAGTTAAGGGAGAGATCTCGTCACGTAATCCGACACACAAGTTGTGCGAAGGCCGAGTCTTAGCAAAAGTCCATTAAAGTGTTAGAAATCAATATATTTAATTTTGTTGTGTGCAGACACCGCGTGACCGCAAGCCTGTGGCGTGTGGTTACCAATGTCCAGATTATTTCCTGGGATCCTATATATTGTTTCTAAGGGGACTATAGTGAATTCCCCGAGGCGTGGCCGATCTGTATACACAGTGACCAGCCGGATGACTGCTAATGGATGCAGGCGAGCTACAGAGGGAAAAACTTCCGCATCTCAGATAACTTTCAATCTGTTATTCCGCACGTATTCCGAAATCTCCCGAAACACATCGTATCGCTATTTTTCTACGTCGCATCGAAGGAACGAGTCGCGTGCGTCATCTTTATCCAACGGACGAACATTCAAGGTCTGCGCCGTGACCGCTAAGATTTAACTTTCACAAGACACTTCGTATACCTTTTTAACGTCAGCAATTACTACATAAATTTATCTGTTGGAAATTTAGTTAATAGTTTCTTTTTTTAACCATTAAGTAACGTAAATTTTATTTGAAAGTTGTAAACAAAAAAAAACCGCTTAAGTAAATTCATTTTTACCATAATCCGTAAATTCATATATTAGTTTAGTTTATTTGTAATGTATATTTAGCCATCTACAATATATATCTTGTCACAAATTAGCCAGGTTAATAGCGGAAATAAAACCAATGTAAAATTCTTGTAAAGCATAATCGGATATCCGAAATCCTACGGACGCATGTATACTCCGCGTGTAAATGTGAACCGACCGCTCATCTAATTACCGGTTAGGCGTGTCAAGGTTATGTAGGTAATTTACTTGTATTTTTGTCTTTCTGTACTCGTTAATTAGATTGCATTTTCATTTTAAATTACTGTATTCTTTTTCTAACTGTATCTGTATCGTCCATGGATCAAACAGACCGATTGACGATTTGTGAGTGTATTATTTATGCAAACTTAAACATCCTATACTCGTTTTGAATAATTAAATTTATCATATATGTACCGAACTTGTAATCACTGATGTAGACAAATTTCTTGCAATATATATTCTCTGTTTATTTAATCGTGCCCTTGACTTTCATTTCACAATACGTACTTACTCCCCCTTACACTCGGCTCTTTTCCGACTTATGAGCTAAGTCCAGTATTGACGAAAGTTCGGTGGCGCCAATCCTAGACCGTTTGAATTTGATGAAGTTACCCACCTCATCTCTGCTCTGCTAGTCGTAATAGCACTTCTGGACATAAACTCAAAGTAAGTAACGTATCTTGAAACCTCGAAATACTTCGTCAAGGAGCAATATCGGCGCCGTAGGCTTATTTCTTTTGGTCTAAGTAAGCCTAGCAAGCACTATTAGTTAATAACATGGAGAAAACGAAGTTAAAATTATAACACTCACGTGTGAGTTCAATTCAAAATCAGAGGTTGGTTTGCAAAATGTGCAAATGTGAGCATCAAATCAACAAATGTGGAAAATTCTTGACTGAAAACTCTGAATCGAGAATGCAAATCGTTAAACGATTTAGATCATGCTCTAGATGTTTAAGATCATCGCACACTGTTGCACAATGCAAATCTACATTCGTTTACCGAAACTGTTACCCAAGGCATCACACCTTACTTCATTTTACTATAAATTCAAGTTCATTAGCGGAAACTGCGCAAAGATCAGATAAATCTAGAGCAAGCAACCGTAGTAACAGTTGCAATAAATACAATATCCAAACAGAGCCTTATGCTACAAAATGTAAGAGATACACCGGAAGTTGTATTAGCTACCGCGATTATTGGAGTAAAATAGGAGGGGTTTGGGAAATTGGTAGAATTTGTTTAGACAGTGTAAGCCAGACCAATTTTGATACCATCGAATACGTTCGGAAATCTGGCTTTTAAATCGACAACAAATTAATTCGAGTTGGTGGAATAGATCAAGTACTTACGGAGGTGAGTAAAGTGTTCTTCAAGAATATCAAGTTACCACAAAAGCTTGGAATTTCCAGTGTTAGAAAATATTACAGGAACTCTACCAAAAACGGAAATAGACTACCGGGTAATTGCCATAGAAAATCAATCTTACAGGTATGGCATTCAACGAACCAGCTGAGATTGATACTGAAATCTTTCTAATATTCTCAAGCCTTAGTCATATAAGATAGGCAATGGTTTTTCTTTATATAAAAAAAACTAATTTGGGTACATTGTTCCAGGGAAATTAAAACATTGTTTCCTGAATACTGAACAGAGATCCCGTTTCTTATAAACACAAGCTTTGAGCGATCAAGTAAAGAGGTTCTGGAAGGCTGAAGAAAAATAATGGCCATTCTGCAGGATATTACACACCTCACCACGCAGTACTAAAGGAAGCCAGTATTAGTACGAGAGTTCGTGCATTATGTGTTGCGTCTGCACTAACAGTCAGTGGTGTATATCGATAGTGATATCGTGATGGTAGGACCTACAGTCCAACAGGATATATTCTTTATATTAACAAGATTTCGCTTACATATATATGTCATTACCGCAGATGTTGCTAAAATGTATAGGCAAATCCATGTACATAATGACGACACACAATTCCAAAAAAATCTCTAGAGAGAGAATGAAAACAGTAACGTACAGGACAGCTAGTGCACCAATGAATTGATCCAATTGGATCCGACGAAAACTCAAAAAACATTGAGTCCACAATGGTAATCTAACGATGACATCGTAGTATATGTTATACTATGATATATTAGGTAGCGATCATTATTACCGGTAGGGGAGGGAAAGAAGAACGGCGTCTGTCGGGGACTGTAAAACTGTGTAGATGCTGTGTAGATTAGAATAAAACGTAACCGAATTAGTGTTTCATTTTATTCAGTAGTAGTAGTGTTTCATTTTATCCACGAGACGTGAACAATTACTACATTATACAATATCAATGAAAAAAGAATGAAAAACTAACAATGAAACAAATGTTATCACAAATAGATCGGTTATATGACCCATTAGGCTTACTAGGTCTACGATATGCAAGGCAAAAATTCCGATGCAAAAACTTTGGTAAGAAAAGATAGCATGGGATCAAACCGTACCTTTACCGATTCTTGAATTCTGGCGGAAATACAAATCACAATTAAAGCTAATAGCCACTTAAAAAGTACCGCGACATATCATCGTTGATGAACCCACAGAAATTCATATTCATGGCTTTGCTGACACATTGGAAAATGCCTATGGAGCCTGTATCTACTTACGATGTACTAACAAGGATTCGGTTTCCATACATATGTTATGTTAGAAATGCAAAATAGCACCATTACCACCACCTTTTAACATCTACAGCGATAATGGGCAAGCAAAGCAAGGGGCAGCAAACCTAAAGAAAACAGAAAATAAAAACCTAATCCTCTCTAAACTTGCGTCGGGTGCTATCGATTGGCACTTTATTCCCTCTGATTCACCAAATTTTGGAGGTCTTCGGGAGGCAGGAATTATGACAGTGAAAGGCCACGTAAGAGATATTACAAACATGATTATCCGATCAGACGAAGTCACTTGTAGTCGCGAGTGAGCCGAAACGAACTTAAGAAACGAACTGTCCAAAGGGAACTTGCTTTGGGAAGAAGACTTGTAAAATTACTTCGACTGGCGAAGGGTTCAATCAATCAGAGGCCGACAAATATTCATTAAAAAATATTATGTGAAAACAAAGCCTTACTGTCTTGAATCACGGGCTAATTACGTATTGATTCGTTCAGAGAAATTGCAATGTCATACGGATTACAATGATA
>JARFOC010068399.1:0-16622 GCA_031763485.1 Osmoderma eremita | reverse complement strand
GTTCAGTTTTATAATATTTATTGTAATGTTTCCTAGTTTTAAATAATAAATGCTTTCATGATGTAGCTGGTACTTTCAAACTGTTTTAAAAAGAAGTAAAAAGACTACATCATTATACAATGTTTGGATTTGAAGTCCTTTAACATTTGGTAGGTGTACGAAAACTTTCGTGACTCACTGTATTTCAAACTTGACAGGATGCATAATACCATACATAGTGTTATTCACTCTTCTATACAAGCTTTCTTTCGTATAAGTCACACACAAAATGTGTCAAAAAGTGTATGCATTCTGCCGTGCAGATTTTTAAGTAGAACATGTTCTATTTCCTACTGTAATTCTGTTCAGAAAGTGAGCGCACAAGTTGCGCAAAAACACGCATTGACAATTTCGACTAACGTACTCCTATTATATTTACAATTGGATTTAACCTTTCTGCATATCAGACGAAATACAATAAACACACTGTTCGAATTACTTCTCCCGAACAAAATAATAATTAATTCGACACACGTCAATCTTTAGAGACGAAATACGCAATAAAAATAATAAAAATAACGATAATAATTAAACAATAAGTAAAAACCAAAAGAACTACTAACAATTAAAGGAATTACAATATAAATGTAAAACCCTCTATGCAGAGTTCTAGAATTTTACACTCACTTGGTCGAGTAACCCCTCGTTTACACCAAAGGTAGTTTTTATTTATTAACAAACGTCTATTAAAATCGCAATGAATGGCTTCGGAAAAGCTTCAGGTTTAGAAATAAACGGAACAATTCAATCTTTAACGCCTGCGAACACGGTGAAAGCGCACAAATACATTTGGAAGCAGTTTTGGACATTTGATGAAAGTCCTTTAAAATAATTATTTAATTAGAATAACTGATAATTTGTGCTGAACTGGAATAATCTATAACGATTTATATATTAAAATTGATTATAACTCCATCGCGATGTATTTTAAAAATTGACAAATTCATGTTGTACAGTTGGTAGTGTGACGTCATAAATCACGTGCATCGATATTTATCTTGCCGGTGCTGTAGTTGCAGTTATCTCGCTTCAGCCCGATGCTGGGATATACGTACCACCGGAACACGTCATCAAAACATGTGCGTGTACAAATCTAATATAATACCATGAAGCCTAGCTGTTAATGACGTCCACCGTGGACCGCGTTCAAAATCTTAAAAACCTGGTTCGTCGCTAAAAAATAGCTTTAAGTAAGAATCAAATTGATGGGGATCATTAGATTAGCTTAGTAGAGGAGGTAGCAATAAGTAATAAAGTTGAATAAAAAAAGAACAAATCAAGAAACATCAATCAACAGATGAAACAATGCTAAGATGCTAACATTGCGTAAATCAATGAAGCACTGGTAAACACAAATTGGCCAGGTAATAAGTCTACTTAGTTTAGTATGATATGAACAACACTAATTTCATCCTACCTTACACATTTAGATAAATTGCTTGGTCCGGTCGGTCTGTAACTAGTTTTAGGTGGTGCCACATCATTTTCTACCATTGTCGCCTCCATCAATTTATCTTCAAATTTGTCGTTTCTAATCATAGTTTCTTCCGTGAGTTTTGCTTGTTCATCTTCAGACATCGACACATCATTATTAGCAACGGACGCATCTAATGCCGTAGGCACACCAAAATATTTCGTGATTTTCTGCTCGCTAGTGTCTGTTCGCACAAAATCTTTATCGTGGACGAGCTTTGTCCTATCCCTATCGCTATTTGAAGGTATTTCCGTAATGGCGTTTGGTAATTTTGCCTAGAATAAAATAAATTGTTACAATCGCCAAAAATAAATGAGTATTTTGTTATTTAGATTATATAAAAACTAAAAATTATTATTCGAGGGAGGAGTAGGGAGACGGAATGGGGAAGGTGAGAAAATTAGCTTTTTAAGATAACTAAAACTACGTTTACAATAAGTTTAGCTACGACGGTGGGATTATAAAACTTTATCAATTAATCAAAATAGAAATTAGTTCAATTCAATAAGCTTTGTATTCTAGCTCCTTAATCGTGCAGTTCTGGAGTAAAGTAAAACTATGTACTAAATAAACGAATGCTTGAATAACTACGCATTTATTGTTTAACAAGAGCCAGTACACACAAAAAACAACAAAAGTTGAAGTAATGATGTGGGGCCCCGTTTAAAGTGGTGCAATAGGCAAAACAATGCCTGTCTAATATCTATTATTAGTATGAATAGAAATAATAAAATATGGAGTGAAACAATGTACATAAATACAGAAAGTGCGTGGACATAACTCTGAGAAAGGGATCGTTCTGTCTTCGGGTTCCAAACCGCTGATTCACCTCTTCAACCTGTTACACTCACCGTGTACTCGAAAACAATTATTTTTTCTAGAATGTTGTTTTATTATTTCGTAACTATTTATTTAGGAGTTTTGGAATTGTTTTCCTTTGGAATGAATGCATACGTAATTAACCAGTGATTCAAACACAGTAGAGCTTTGTTATCGTATAATATTTTTAAATGAATACTTGTCGGCCTGTGATTGGTTGAACCCTTCGCCAGACTAGGTAATTTTGCAACTCTTCTTCGGGAGAAAATTCCCAAAGCAAGTCCAGTTCACTTTCAAGTTTCAAGTTTTCGGCCACCCGCGACACAACAAGTGATCTTCGTCCGATCAGGACGGGGCAGCGGTTTTTTCTCCACCAACCACGACATTAACACAATTCCTTTCCGTCCGCCCACGACACACAATGTTCGTCACCGTCCGACCCCGAAAAGACAACACCTCGTCTTAGTTCGACCAAGAAAAGGCCCGGAGGTCTTCCTCTTAGTCCGTCCGGGACAGAACAAACCATTCATCTACGTCCGATCACGACAAGACAATGTATGTTTGTCTCGGGAGAGGGAGTAATCTTTTATTTACTTCTCATACGCTACGCAGCGGCTGCCCTGGCAGTCCCACCAAACATTTTTAAATTAAAAATACTCCTCAACGTCATGATCGGTTCGTGCGAATTCGCTTGTAGTTCGTGTTTGACATTAGAGGTTAACAGTTTGTTTGTTTATTGCATTTTTTAAATTAAAGTCGGTCAACAAGAGTGCGTTGATTCCATAGTGCTTTTATTTACAAATAATTCACTTTTAATATATCTTAAAATTCAAAATACCGCCCGTTCCACTTTCATTCAACATTCGTGCCACCGCGGCGCTGTTTATAACGACCTACACCCACCCATATATGTAATACTCCTATATTGCGGGTCGTGTCAAAATCTTATGGAACTAGTTTTCGCCAAGAAAGTGATATAGGCGATGCTATATTCCACAGACTACTCCTATATTCTATCTCAGTTAGCACGAAACGGTTCTGCGCCGGTCCAGAAGTTCTTGAATATTGGTTGGTTGATATGGGTAATATGGGTAATAGGTACGTTCGTTTTGGCACCCTGCGTCATGTGGCGAAAATCTAGCTGCATGACGCTGCGTTAAGTTTTTAAACGCAAGCAGTAGAACGATTTTATTATCCCGGTTTTAGCAACACGAGTACTTGTTCGTTTTATTTTGACGTAAGAATTATCATTTAACTTAACAAGGAGTTTTACATATCTTCAGGGTGGCCATACATACACCGCAATTAATAGTTTGGTCATTGCATTTGACCACCCAGTTCGGTGGTTAATTTCTGAATCTAAAAAAAAACCTACCCATTAGTCACACCGTTTATTTAAATTATATTTTTGATTTACCTCTTTCATGATCCATAACGTATCTATTTAGATGATTTACAAATCAACAACACATAGACAAATCTATCGATAGCAGCGCCGATTTGTTACCATCATACAAATATCACAAATACATCTCTTTTCTACGGCGAAAATCTGCTCCCTGCGTGAATGCAAATCGTACAATCCAAATCGAATATTGGCGTCATACAACTTACGATAAACTAAATCGAACAGAAAACAATTACTGCACATGTGCATGCGTTTGGCTGCATAACGTTATGGCCAAAACGAACGAACCTAATACACATGGATGTAAGCATTTTTTGTCTCTGCCAATAGTAAACAGCTATACATTTGTCCATGCGTAGAGGCTATTCGTGCTAATTGAGATGTCCGATGAGTTCTGTCTCGTTTTGATTTCGGAATTTTCTGGACGGAACCCGCAATATAGGAGTATTACATATTGCAATGATCTTTTAACAACATCTTGTCGTTTCATTGTTATTGTAATGGTTTGTGAGCCAGGAAGCAATCGCTACCATCGAATTGCTGATCATCTGGGATAATTGAATACGCGAAAGACTGCCACCTATACGATTGGCATTTGAAATTTAACATTGAAGATTTCATTAATATCCGTGGCTTAAATACGGTCCTGTTTGGTAGGGAGTAAGGGTAATATGAGTCCAGCCAGCGACAATGGGCATAAAAAATGTTACTAAATCAAAAAATACTTTGTTTTAGAACTTGTAAATTAACACAAACTATTATACACCACACAACAGAAGGGTTTTGAACAAGTTTTACGCACCACATCACGAATCTACCATACGGAGAACGACACGCCAGTGGAATTCGTCGACTCCAAGTTGGGACCACAGAATCTCGAGGGCGCTCAAGAAGGCCATATACAGTATGGTGAATGAACCATTCGAGAAGGAGTGTTAAGGAAAGTGAGGTGAAGGAAGTATTTGAAGGATGAAGGAGTGACAAGGTTGCAGAGAAGAGAGAAGTGGGTGGAACACATACACACACAAAAGTTATATTTTATAAGGTATTTGATATTATTTCATTCGTTAGATTATATGTGCGTATTATTGGTAAAGTAACATTTCAAAACTATATTTTCGAACATATCTTTAGGTTTCTTGATATAATTTAGATAAATTACAATTTTTAATTAAGTCATATTAATTAACAATTGTCAATTATTAATTTTTCAGAAAATGCCAGGCACGTGTCAATTTGACATGAACAACAGAACCTAAGTTTATAAATATTTTTATTATTTAAAATTCATTGCTAAATTATTTTATAAGCATTTTGAAACTATAGCAATATATGCACCCACCACGAGAGAAACAACTCTATGTTATCTTCTCTATGACTCAGTAACTTGCGAACAATCTATGATGTGGCGCACGTACAGCTACTTAGAAATTTTAAATTTGATTACTGCATTACCAACTATTTATGATAGACGCTTTCCATTTGCTCTTAAGAACCGTTCCGAACTGTATCGACTTGTTGGAACGCATTTTATTTTGTTCCATTTGAATAAGCGATACACTCCAAGCTGTTCCCTCCCACGTACCTTCATAATTTTTAGTACTACTTGCCCTATCTGTAGTAATTTAGGTTATGTTGCACCTTTTACGCTTTTTATTAAATAAATACAGTTAAAATGTCGGGAGTAAATCGTTTATTACTGCAATTTGTATGCTATACTACGACTTATTGGAAAATGACACTCAAATGTTTTATTACTGTAAAAGTGAAATGACTCTGTTGACATAATTTTTATTTCTAATAATCTGCTGTCTTTCTGCTTTTAATATTCCAGCATCATCTGAGCTGCTTTCGTCATAACTAAATTGAAATGATTTACTAAGTAGTTCCTATAGTTATAACAAAATTCAATGGTTACTTTTAAATAACACTTAATAATCAAAATACTTACTATAGCAAATTTTTCAATAACAGTCATATTTATTTACATTCAAAATGCTCCAATATGCACAAGTATAAATCATAACCTATACAACACTTTCAAATAAAAACAAACTTAGTTGTGCCAAAGAAGACAAATGGAAAGCAAACATGCAAGTGCACCAGTGCCACATGCAGCAGAGCGATTAGCACTAACATTCTAGCAAATGGAAAGCGGCTAATGATTCATTTGTTGATGGTTGTTTTACGGTTAAAGGTTATTATTTATTTTAGGTGTATTATTATTTTCAATATTTTGTTTTTATTTGGGTATTTGGTAATCTTCCATTTAGATGTTATATATTATTTTGATATTTAGTTTGTCAGTTTTAGTATTATATGTGGTGTGTGTATATTTCAAAGAACGAGTAGGTAATCTGTTTTACGGATTGCATTCCAGAAAGACTTGATGTCCTGTGGCGTACCTTCATCATCTACATTCTACGTTCTTTGTAAGTTTACTCTATGAAAGAGTTTTGTGTCAACGTGTTAACTCTTTAACTGTTGCGTCATATGTAAAGGATACACTTTACAAAAAGGCATTTTAAGAAGCATAAGAATTAATTTTTAAATTAAATTATATAAATACACAGTTGTTTCATTAAAAAAAAATATTATATTGTACCTAATTACGCAAGATTTTTACAAAAAAATTGTATTTTTGTGGCTTTCTGATTGTTCAACGGTAACTTTTGGTAACCTTTTTTGTAACTGTTCTTGTAGCAACAGTAGGGAAGGAAACTACTGTTGTGAAAAAGGGAAGTCACGGAGAATTCATTAGTAACATCAATTAATTCATCACTCTCCAAATACTAACTTGCAAATAAATATTGATTTGCAAAGCGCCATCTATTGAGATGGCGCTTTACGGTTCAATATTTCTATTACGAATCGGTCTTCTATAGCTGCGTTCGTTTATTCGTTCTACGAGAACTATTTGTATCTTAGCGTTCGACGCTCCATAAACACTGAGTGGGAGACGTAGGGTTTATAGTGTAATAGAGCCGGTTATAACCTCACTTTCTTGTGAAATTTTAAGAAAGAAAAAATAATACATAAAATATTTATATTTAATGTCCTTTCATTCGCCTTTTGGTGTTTTACATACGTTTTGCTCAGTGTTATAGCAACATTAGAGTTTGAATAAGTTATTAAGGCTATGATAAGAACAAAAAAGGTTCCACAACCGCTCGAATATAAAATACACCAAAATACACTATTCACTCTTCATCGGCACCTATCTGGGCCGCTCCAAATTCAGAACCACTCCAGAACAAATAAACGAACGCAGCTTATATGTTTATGTTTTCTATGATATATCTACGCGAGGATCACTCGTCAAGTTATTTTGAAATCCAAAAAAAATGAGACAAACCTTAGTATAAAACACCCTGGAATTATTCGATCCCAATAGCTTTGTTTCCACAGCAGTCATTATCAATTCAATTATTTGTTCCTCATTAAAAAAATGCACTTCGTGCTTTGTCGGGTGGACATTGACATCTACAGTCCTAGAATCCAATTCCAACATTAGATACACAAACGGATGAGCATTCTTTGGTAAATACAGGGTGTAAATTTGATCTATACACTTTTTGAGACCTAAAATTCGTGGTCAAATCATCTGGAATACTATAAAAATAACAACGTGTACTCACTGGCGCACTCGACCAAACGATGATTAATGAAAAGGAGAAAATTTAATTTCTTTGTTGAGTAATTCGGATTGGTAATGAAACCTTGTACTTTGAACTTCAAAGGTTCATTTTCTAAGTTAAATTCAATCAATTCGCTAAAAGTAATACGGTTTATTAATATTAACGAATGCATATTATTTAAACATACCTGGCTATAACATTTCCGTATATGAGTCGAATGTTATCTATTTTTGTTGAGTTACATGGTGTTTTAATAGCATTGTTTTCACCCTGCTTTCTTAATCCGAAACCTAAACAAATCAAATAAATTTTCTTGGTACATTCTCCCACAATACCATAAAAGAGGATTTACGGATGTTCTTACTATATTTGAATATTTTATTTCTAATATATTATCCTTTTACCGCTATTTTAAACTATATTATATTATTGGAACACCCAAGAAATTGATTAATAATATTACGTGCACTTGAAATTTGGCCTTTCAAATACACGGATTGTTTGAAACCACCTTTAATTTCTATAATTTTCTCTTGCTACGATACCATATAATGATAATTTTTAAATGCCTTAAAGCATGAAGGCCTGCCAGTCGAAACCTAATTTTCTTCCTTCGATTTACTTCCCATGGGAATCGCAGAATCATATGCTTCACACTTATAATATTGGATATGCTTCACACTTATAATATTGGCAAAAAGATTATTCGTGTGGAAATTGAAGTTACTGGAAGTTTTCATTGCAGAAACTGTCTCCCCGTGGAAATTGTGCTCATATGCAGTGCGTTAAAGGCTGCTATTGTCATCCGAACTTGAAGGAAGACAATGTGTACGACATTTATTGCTTATAAAGTAGAGCTGTTCCAAACCTGACGGCATCTGAGATGCAAGAGTTGTGGTTTAAATGTGTATTCTGAGAACTGAAAGTATGAGTCTCAGAAAAAGGCTGGCATTAATATAGAGTCAAGAGGTAGTTTCAATACTGCAGTTGAAAATATTTTAGATGAATAAAATAGTTTGTGTAAATATACCATATACAGTTTGTTTTGTTTGTTTTTATCCTAATGCAGAGACTTAACACTGACAATAGACAAGAATGGAGAAAGTTTGTTCACGAGAAAGTCTAATTTGCACATACCTTACATCGAACAGTTAAATAAGGTTTTTGATTATACTTTTTTTTTCTGATTAGATTTTAAAACCATTCTCACTTACCAACATTGGCATTATGAACGGCATACTTCTGAACAACATCTGCTATTTTCAGATATTCTTCTGGAGCACTTCTCAAAGCTCGTTTCCGTATGGTCATGTTATAAAACAGATCTTCGACAGTGATTTGGGTACCTTGATTTCCAGCTATCGGTTTCACGGGTTGTATCAATTTCCCATTTCCATACACACCTCTAAAAATCCAGGCAGCGATTAACAAAAAAAATGTTTACATGTATTTAAGACTTACTTGTAAGCGCATCTCTCGTCAGCTGTTTTTGATACAATCGACAGGTGTGCTACATGACTAATACTCGCAAGAGCTTCCCCTCGAAATCCATACGTTGCTATTGTGCTTAGATCTTCAAATTCTCGTAATTTAGAAGTAGTGAATCGCTCGCAAACAATAGGAAAATCCTCTTTTCTAATTCCGGTACCATTATCCGTAATCTAACAAAATATTTGATGTTTATAGACTTAAAACATATATAATTATTAAACATTACCTGCAATAACTTTAAACCACCATTTTTAACCACAATTTGTATATTGGTCGACTTTGCATCTAAACTAAGTAAATGGAATATTTACACAGGATTATTTTATAAACATAAATCGTCGTACCTGTTTTCTATCAATTCTTTCAAAGCATTCGCAGGCCTTTGTATAACTTCTCCAGCAGCAATTCTATTCACCACTACTTCATCGAGTTTCTTAATTTTAGGGGGCTCCATTCTTCCATGTAATATTTCTCAATAACATTAAAATTTAAACAACACAGTTAACGCAACAAATATTTGTAAATACATAAATCTATAAAAATAAAGATTAAAGTTTCAAAGAATAATCGTGTGTAATACAATTCGTATAAACGTGTGGTTTCGGCTTCGGTATTCTTATCTATGATTTGGTTCATGTGGCGACATCAAATACAAATTAACCTATCTTTTTAAAATAATGGCGGGAATATTTTATATACAGGGAGGAAGTTTGGGAGCAGATTATAGGTGCTTTCCTTTCACCTACTTGAGCAGCTGCCAACTGCTGAAGTTGTAAAAGCCTAAAAGCTTTTGCTCCTTTCAATTTAAGCTTCACGCCTACGCATTCTTGCCCATGGCAACGCATTCTGTCCATGGCATTCCCTTACCCCTCGGGAGAACCAAATGATCTTGACGTTAGAATTTTTCAAGGACTTAGGGTGTACAGTTTGAATTTTTAAATATTTAATTGAAGAAGTAGTTGGAATCTCTTCTTACAATCACTTCTTTTCAGAAGTGTTTCATTTAACGAAATTTTCTTTTTATTACACATACCGTATAGAAAACATATTTCTTTGTAGGTTAGTTTACATTCGAATATAAGCAAGCAAAAGGCTAATTTATGTGCACTGTTGACACGTATGAATTGAAAGCAGTTTATATAGGAATTTGTGTAGAACTAAAGACGACATTAGAATCCGATAAAACCCTGCATGCCTCAAATAAGCGCGCAAAGTTTTAAATTTTTTAGCCACGCCTGTGAAAAGGTATACAAGAAATTCACACCAAGTGAATAGAGTTGCAGGTCGCAAGTACCAACCCGAAGCAGTGCCACTAACCATTAATAAACGGGATATCGAATTCCAGTAATTGAATTAATGTTAGCAATAACACTGCGAAAATATAATGTTTAACGTTAAAAATCAGTTAACCCCCAATATTTCTAAATATGATACTTTGGTATGAATTTCAAGGAAATTTCCGATTGCTTTGATTTTTAAATATTGTAAATGTCCCAGCGCCTGCAAATTCTACTCAGCGAAAACTAAAAGCGCTGAGTGCCGACTTGCAGCTGCTGTGTCGCCTGATCGTGATTATTATTTCTGTTACACCCTACTTCGAACAATAATTTCATCACCCCGTCTCTATCACAAACACAAAATGAAGAGGTGCCATCGTCAATTTTGGAGTTTGTACGTTTTTTTTTTAGATATATCTGTGATTTCTGGTAATTAAACATGTTAGTCAACATTTCCACCTAATGTTTAATTTAACATTGCCGTAGCTAAATTTTTAATTATAATTTTTAATTGTTACTGTGAATATTACGATTAGCGAAAAATTTTATTTTCAGAATTCATTAAGTCAAATTAAAAATGTAGTCACGGCATGAGAGATATAAATACGACTCATTATTACTAGACGTATCACACTGATGAGATTAAGAAAAATCGAAACATATGTAACTTTTAAATGTCGCGTGTTTCGTGATCACGTTTCCCTCGTACTTTCATGTTTGGCCGTGTACCAACCCGGAGGGCGCTGTACTACAATATCGTGAAGTTGCGTGTTTCCAACGAATTGTACAGAGCTCGCATTTCTCTTTAATTATTGTTTTGTGCTTTTAGCCATTGTTTGAATTTGTTTTCCTTGTATGGCATGAGTCGTTGTTCTTACTTCGTTGATTTGTTAACTGCAAAAAACCACTCTAATATTTTACATTTATATTTGCATTAATTTATATTTAGATATATTTGTTTTACTTTCTTGTTTGCATTAACAAATTGAATGGTAACTCTTTCTTTAATAAATTATATAAAAGATGCATAATATCGGTTACATTTGCCATAAAACGGTGGTTCAGCAAATTGAACCAATAAGCAACCGTAACTGACATTGCGTATCTCGTGTACTTTTGCCTCGGATTTGTGCGAACCCTGACTATAATGAAGCCTAAATATAAGACTGTTCTTGAAAAAATTTACATTTTTCTGTTTTAATCGTAAGTCCCACAATCTTCTAAACTGCCTAATACCTTTATTAGATTGCTTAAATGTTCCCGATCTGTACGACCAGTGACTAAGATATCATCAAGAAAAGCGCAAACCCCATCCAGTTTAAGTAACCATTGATCTATAATGCGTTGATACTGGGCGGATTCCGAATTTATCCCGTTTGGTAATCTATTATACATAAAGAAACCGCGATATGTAGCAATTGTTGTAAATTTTCTCGGCTCGTCCGTTAATAAAGCTTGTTGATATGCGTCACTCAAATCGAGCTTTGTAAATTTTTGTCCACCTTTTAAACACGGCCTTCCTAGTTCATATGCATTTAATGCTAATCGCATTTTTCTGCATTTTTCACGCGCCGTCTGTCCCTCTTCTGCGAACCATCCGAGTCACGCGGTCGCGTTTCAGCGATTAATAACGCTGCCCGGCGCGCGACGCGGATGATCGAGAATTGATTGGCGAAGGGCGCATCCCCTTGCGCAAGTACCGATGTTTTTCTCGCAATTAAGTGACAGATCTTAGCAAGCGACAGACACAGAGGTTGTACGAATTCCTAGTCTCAGTAAAAGATCCACAAATTGTTAGAAATTAGTATTCCTCTTTTGGGGTGTGCAAGTACCACGTTACTGCAAGCCTGTGAGGTGTAGTTACGACCGAGCGGAATTATTTTCTGGGATCCTGTATACTGTTTCTGATGGGGCTATAGAGAATTCCGGCGACCTGCTGATATAAACTCTCGGCTTCTCAGATAAGTTCAATCCATTTACTCCGCACGTATCTCGAAACGACCCTAAACTCATTGTGTCACCATTTTCCACGCTGTCCGAACGATTCACGTGCGGCACCTTTAACAACGGACGAGAAATTCAAGGTCTGCACCGTATAGTGTTGAAATTTAATCATCAAGAGACATTCAGTATTTCATTTAACGACGTCAATATCATTTTGTAAATTTATCTGTTAAAACTCCGCCAGTACTTCATTTAATCACGTAAATATTATTTTCTAAATTGTAAATTCACACCTGCATAAGTAAATTCGGGTAAGGTCTAGAATAGGGGCGTCGCTTCGATTTTCAAAATTCCTTCTTTAAAGTATAGATAACTGAAAGAGAAACAACTTTTGTTAATAAAAAAAAAAAAAAACGTCGCACGAGAAAGCCACAATTTCACAAAATAGGTACAAACCTTTTGTAACGGTACTCTTACAATAAACTAAACTTAATTTCGGAAATGGTTTATATGACATGAGTACTCTATTTATACCTAGCTCCCCAGCTTCTCAAGTCGTGCAGTTCTAGTAAAGTAAATTATATACCATATGATAAATGTGATAACAACAAGTTTATTATTTAATAAGGGCAAAACAAACAACAACAAAAAAACAACAATAGATAAAAAAAAAATTTGGGGTCCCATTTTACTATATATGAATGTGAATAAAAAAATGCGTAATGAAACAATGGGTAATGTAGGGTTTGTTCGGGTTCCAAATTGCTGATTCGCCGCTGCCACCAAATTTGACAGGGAGTTGGGGTTTGATACAGAAACCCGCGTTGCTTACTTCCTGGTCTTCGCTATATGTATTTATCCGACTCACGAACAGTATTTCTTAAATATTGACTCCTTGGCGCGTTTCGGGATCGACGACGACTTTTAAGTAAGTAACACAACCAGTCGGGTCAAGTAATGTCGTCTGACTCCTTCTATTTAATTTATTTAACGGAATGTCAAAATCGACATCTCGACTTCCGAGATTTGACGCCGTCAATATTGTCACCTGACTGACTTAATTTAATTAATTTTAACGTATTGTCAAACTGACGTAATGTCAAAAGTGACGTCCCGCCTTCTTGGATTTGACAGCGTGACAACCCGTGTTTTCTTTCTATAGGCTACCCGCCTCTCTTTCTTCTATCGCTTTTCCTCCACTTTATTATCAGTCCACAACTCCTTTTTACAATATATAACAGATGATCTACTAATATCAATTTAAACCTTTCCAAAACTGCACTGATATCCTATTTAAATTTGTTAAATACAAATCTTTTATTTTTATCGTTCCATTACACTTTGAGGTTATGGATACATCATAATAACGGTACTTTATATTTTTTTCCAAGACCATATCAATTGCTATTCGATAAGATACATTATTTATTATTATATACTCATTTTGCAAGGGTGAGAACCAATGAATGTGTTTATATCACGACAATCACTGATATTCATAGACGTTATATTCGCCATATGTATTCTAAACTGTGGTAATGATGTTGCCAACCAACATAAGGTCTGGCGAAAATAACTTCTATGAATACTGTAAAGGTCAGTGATTGTCGTAATATAAACACATTCATTGATTCTCAACATTGCAAAATGAAAATATAATAATAAATAATGTATATTATCGAAAAGCAATTGACATGGTCTTGAAGTACCGTTATTGTGATGAATCCATAACCTCAAAGGTTTATACCTATTTTGTAAAATTGTGGCTTTCTCGTGTTTCAAAATCGGAGCAACGTCCCTATTCCAGACTTTTTCCAAAAATTATATTGCATTTCCTTTTTTTTAAATTTTGTATTAGTCTAAATGTATGTGTATCGTCCATGGATCAAACAGACCGATTGACGATTTGTTGATGTGTTTATTTCTGCAAACTTAAATGTCACACATTTTGTTTTAAATTATGGATGTTATCTTAAATGTACCGAACTTGTATTTACTGACTTTGACGAATTTCCCCTAATACATATACTCTGTTTATTTAATCGTGCCCTTGGCTTTTATTTCGTCAATCGTACTAAATTCCCTCGATAACTCGTTCTTTTCCGTGTTTATGAGCCTATGTCCAGTACTGATGAAAGCTAGGTGGCGCCTTCCCTATACCGTATTGATCAGATGAAGTACCCACACCATCTCCCCGCCAAGCTTACCGTAAGCCAGCACTGCTGGACGACAATCTGAAGTAAGTAGCGTATTTGAACGACGACATATTCTATTAAGAAGCAAAATCGACGCCGTAGGTTTATTTGGTTCCTCGGCCTCATCATATGTTGAAACAAGTAAACCTAGCATTAAAGAATAAGGAACCGGTCTTGATTTAAGACATTTTGGTTTCGCTCCTTGTTCAAGTAAAACTACCTAAATTATCTCTAAATGCATTGGCATATTTCCCTTGTAAATATTGTTACATATTGTTTGTGACATAATTTAAACTACGAAAACCAATACTCAATTCATTCAAAAAATTCCTAACTGCTAATGGCGGACCTTTAGGAAATGACATAAAAAACTAAAACTTTCCTTGTCCTCAAACTTAACTGCAACTTTAATTTTCCCTAAAGACCTTATTTTATTACCCACATAGCTAATTAAGTTTGTATTGCTAGAAATTAATCTAATATTTTTGAAATGTTTTGAATAAAATTCCTGAGTTATAAGTTGTCGTAAATTGTTTACTTTTTATTTCCTTTTTATTCATATGAATTGCTCACATTTATTGCCTAAGAGTAGATACCAATTACCAAATCCTTAAGTATGAAATTTAGGTTGGCGCCTTTTTAATAAATCCAATACCTACCTGTATTTACTATATTGCCCCGCAGTTCCTTGCAATGTTTACTTAATGCCCTAATTATTTTGCAACATATTCATCGATACTATTACAACAAAAATTCCCAAATATCAACTTAAAAAATATTTTAATCTCAAACAGCGTTTACGTGAATTCTACAATTATGCATTTTACAGTCCGTAGATTCCGTTAGAAAATAATGGGGATACGATTTCTCACGCGTAGACAAGAATTATCCGTATCGTGGGGGTTCCGGTGGGGTATTTCTTTTCAATTTAAATGTGAAGCATCGCCGTAGGAATAAACAGTAGCAGGCGGATGTTGGTAGTGCTAGTTGCTAGTGCGCGCAACTGTGCACCGTAAAATGGCGTCCACCCGCTGTTCGTCACCCGATGACGATGGATACAAAAAATTCAACGATGATCACCACATCACGTACGGCTCGAACAGCAGTAAGCGAACAAAAAATTATTTATTCTTATCAGTGTGACGTATTAGTTCGCGCGAAAATAACGGCGACTGATAGGTTAATCAAGCCTAGCGGAAATGGCGATAATGGAAATTAACCTTTATGTAACATGCACATAAGACTTTGTGATCGAAAATTAAATTTATACTTAGATGATTTTCAATAAGATATTTAAGCAACCAGCTGTGCTAAATAGAAATTCTAAACTAGGCAAAATTAGATACTTCAAAATTGTTAAATATTACGCACATCATAAAAATAGTATGACAACACCAGTATGTACCGGTTTTAACTTTTATCTTGTATACTTTACCTACATACGTATCGTTTCGTATTAGATTTCAGTGCTGTCTCAATGTATTAAAAGTAATCTAGTATCGGAGCAAATAACTACCCAAATTGATCTGTTGTGGCATTAATTATTGATGTTGTGTATACAGAGTGGCTCGAATAGGTGTGAGATACAGTGTGTGTCATGATTCTTCTAGATAATACAATAGATGAAATGGGCAGCAGGAGCAGTCTTAGCAGAGATATTGACGGAGCCGACCAGTGGGATATGAATTATCACGAGGCTGCTATATTTTTGGAGGTAATTTATCATCACACAATTACAATTTTTGCACACGTTTGTTTTTCAACAATGAATGTAAAATGGAAATAAGACAAAATATTGAACAAGAACAAATTGTTTTGAAACTAACGCGATGTCTGTAAACCGCCGATATAAACGAACAAATTAAGAAGATCGAATTTGGATTACGGCAAAATTCAAGAATAATTCAAATTTTGAATTTGTAGCAAGCGGTGAAAAGACATTTAAAGCCGGGTTCACACCAATAAATATCTATTTTGTGCGCGGTGGGTTGAATTTGATAATAATTTAACTACGTGCATAACTGGTCTGTACCAATGGTATAGCTACGAAAGTATTATTATTACTTCCAGTGGCGGCTCGTGGGTAATTTGCCAGGTGAGGCGATTGCAACAGCTTAAAATTTTTTGATCACAAACAAAAGTTGAAAGATTCCACGCCACCCTTGAGGTACTATTCTTGTTTGGGAAGTCATCGCCAATAGCCCTTTAAATATTTTTTTATATATCAAGTTTATACGTCTATCCTTCAAGTTAGCAAATCTCTATTCATAATGTCATCATAAAATTGACTGTTTTTACTAAAATTAGATATTAATTCTTTTTCTATTGATAATTTAG
>JARFOC010068369.1:0-16626 GCA_031763485.1 Osmoderma eremita | reverse complement strand
TCTCTCAGACCACTGCATAATAATGTTAATACCCTCCTGAAGTTGCAAGGCATCACTCACATCAGAAGCAGGCGCATGGATCTTAAGATCATCTGCATATCCCAGAGCATTGCAAGGTAAGGAAACAAGAAGATCATTGATGAACAAACAGCGGACCCAGATTCGATCCCTGGGGGACACCAGAGGTGGACAGGTATTCATTAGAGCAACAGCCTTTATAATAAACATAATTCTTTCGATTATTAAGATACGATGTCATCAAGCTAAGAGAAGAAGGAGCTAAACCAAACGAAGAGAGTTTCTTGAGTAGCAGTTGGTGGTCTATTGCATGACCTCGATGATTCATCATCCGCGAAACGTATTGCAAGAAGACTGCCAGATTCGTAGTGGTTGACCGACCGGGAAGAATCCATGCTGTTTGGGACACATATACAAACGAGCATGAGAAAAAATGATGTATAGGTAATGCTCAAATATCTTGGCCAAGTTGGAAAGAATTGATATTGGTCTATAATTAGATACCGAAGTTCTAACGCCTTTCTTAAATACTGGAACGATTTTCGAACGTTTCCATAGTTCCGGAAATGTGCAAGTCGAAATAGCTAGATCAATAATCATTTGTAAAGGGGTAGCCAACGCATGCCGTACATCCTTAATGAAAAAGGAAGGCAGTTGATCATCGCCAGAAGTGTATTTATTCGGGAGAGTCGCCACAAGCTTTACAGTATTGTCATAAGATATTAAAGGAATATGAAAAGACAATAGGTCTAAGGATATCAAAGGTGAATCGCCGTTACCAGAAACAGAATAAGGAAGTTATTTTATCATTCGCTACAACTATATTAATAAATACAGTATTTATTCTAATTGGAGACGCACCTTCAATAACCGCCTCAGTCTAATAGACGCCGCAAGAAATTGATGCCTAATGGAATAAACGCCGCATCTGTGTGGGAAGTGCACACAATCAACGTCAAAAGTTTGTTGAGGAATCCCCGTAAACTATACTTGTTACGTGCTTGTTACTATACTTGAAGATTGGAATGAAGTAGTTCCCAAATAGTACATTGGCGTTAACTTCATCAGTATATCACTGCCAACTGCCAACCGTTTTTTTCTCTTGGTGCAAGCTGATAATGGAGCTAGAGTGCATGAATGTAATGAAAATGCAGTTAGATATTGCTGACAGTAAAAGTTGCAAAAACAATTATAGACGTAAGATCGTCAAAAAAGCGTAAAAAGAAATTAAATTTCGCACATGCGCACTGCATTTCTAGTAAGGAAATTGAATAGAAAAATAGGATCAAATCTATGAAGTAAACTAGCTCGACTTTCTAGTATAGTGTCAAGTGTATGATGGATATAGTACGAAAATTGGACAAATCTAGCATCGTGTCAAAGGGGCTTTATGTAGCTTTACATAAATAGTTTATCCTATTAAATGTTTCATTTTCAAAGATAATGTTTAGCTAAGCGATTAGTCAATTAAACCGGATTCACTAAATTTACAAGATTATCAAACAAAAACAATTTAAAAAAACAGTTAAATGACATTCAAGAATAATACACTTTTAATACATACACATATATATATATATACTTATGAGTTTTTAGCACAGTATTGTATGTACACATATTTTATTGATAGCGATATCCTTCCTTTTTAATACAAGTAAATAAACAGCTAGGCTGTTATAGAGTTCATTTTTGTTTTGAAAGATAAATAACTAGTTAATGAGTAATCAATAAATATTTATCAAGCACATGGTTGATATCCTTCCTTTTCACTTGAGAAATCAATCAAAGATTTGCTAAACTCTAGGATATTTGTATGTTTCACGTATAGTCCCTAGTTCCAAGACATTGTTTTTATAAATCGTCCGAATAATCTTATCTTTTAGAAAAGAACATGTCCTTATGCTGGATTGTCCGTCCTAAAGGTGTCTTACGTCCATGTTTTTAAAAGCTCGTGATCACATTGGCGTATTAACGCCATCGTATGTCAAAAATACATCAAGCTTGATCAATTTTCGCCTATGTTGAACGTATTTCACACGTCCGTCGTAATTACACCCTAATAGAAACTATTAGTTTATAATGTAGTGATCAGACAAAGCGTGAGCAAGTACAGACAAACGCCAAATCAATATTTTTGACACCGAAAAATTTATAATTGCAATTGACGCACGCCCTGTTCTATATAATACGAATTTAAAGAAGTATAATAACGCGTTGACTGCCATGGTACTTTTCAGGATTGCGTATAAAAAGCCAATTTGATTTATGGCAAGTAAACAAACTACGAGATAACTCGTAGTTGGCGTCCTAGGCCATAACGCAGACTACGAGTTTCGGCAGTGTTAATTGAGATTTCGAAAAAATTAAATTAAAAAAAAATTTTAAGGTTATTATTATTGAATGCCAAGATAGCCTAGTGGACGGAGCGCTACGCGTTTAACCTAGAGGTCTACGGTTCGAATCTCGCTCGAGATCACTTTCCGAAGATCATAGAATGTATACCATATCTACAGTGCAATAATAATAATTCATTCAAGGTTGTAATCGAAATTCGATAATATTAAAATAACTTTTCGGCATATTTTCGATATTATTCAAACTTCTCCAGCTTCTAATCTCTTATGGGGGTACAATGGCGACGACAATTGTTAAGCAATTTTTCTTTAAACTTTAAATAGAGGCTTATTGTTATAGTAAACGATTTGTTATACGAACTATTGTTATATGAATAGAAATAACGAAATGTTATTTCAAACTGTACACGACGTAAATACGTCTCCTTGTGCACACGCGGCGCAAATACGTTCGTCTGATGGGACCCTTAATCGAGTGTCAGTTCTCAATTACCAAGCAATTGTCCAAATACTAATATCGCCTGTGCTAATAAATAATATATTTACGACAGGATACTTGGGGAAATATATTTTACTAACCAATTTACTAATCAATCACCCTGTATGTATCTATGCGGTATTAACACATGCTTAGCTGCAAATTTCTCTTTTCAGTTGCACACTCGTCGTTATTGTAATTCACTCGCAATTTAACTAACGTAATCGTTGCACCTATACATATTATCATACATTCCCAATACCGACATGATTTCACAAATTGTTTGCTCAAAATTTCAATAACTTTTAAAAGCAGTGTTTGCTATACAATTGGAAGATAGTATAGAGCAAAGGGGAATTTTAAGTAAAGTCAAACTTATATGATATATCTTACAACCCTTTTGACAATTATTCGGAAAGAAGTTTGCTTGAAACAGTTCGTATTTAAATATAAAATTATGACGTGACATGTACAAACATGTCATGGCATAACAAGCATGGTATAATTACTGAAAACCTACAATGTGAATATATTTAATTATGGCATAATCGTCGATTTTTTATTTATTCACTTTTCAACTAATCACACTACAAGCAATAATACGTTATTGTACATAAGCAGTTTCTTTTACCTCTAAAGACTTCTAAACAAGCTTATAGCATAATTTTTTAGTAAACAATATTTTGATTACATATGATATAAATATAATGTGAAAATACTATGCCGTAGGGGCCACGTATCTTTAAAAAACAAATTTAGGTGTGTTGTATTTTTAAGGCATACGGTCAAAGTCCAACAACAGTTCAAAGTTTTCTATTACGAGAAAACGGTACAAAATTGAGGACAAATTATACGGGAGACTAATCTTTATGCTCTAACATACATACCTCATATATGTGTATAAACCACATAAAAATAACGCATACTGTTTTAATTTATGAATCGATACATATTTTAATTGTTTAATTTAAAGCTATAACACACGCTCCTCCACTGTTTTCCAGATACATGTATACTACGAATAAGTTACGTCATTTGTTTATATCAGAATGAAAACAATGTGCGGTGAAAATGAGATAAAAAAGTAATAATTTAAATCCCGTATGATACACGTTGTGTAACACGACAATACGAATTCCTTGGTAGAAAGAATTATTAAACTTAAAGTATAATAAATGAGCAAGGGTGCTTCTGTTATTGTTTCATGCATTTGTTATATATCACAGACTTACCTATCAAAACTTCCAAATTTTCTAAAGTAAAGCACTACGAATGCACCTGACCTAGTTTTAATAAAACTTTAATAAGAATAATAAAGTTTCTCTAATGATGGCCGCACTTCCACAGTATTCGTTTAGTAGACACACTCTCGTACGCCTTCACAACAAGAAATCAAAATGTTACATGAAAATAACTTCAACTTTTAGAGAAGTTTTAACCCACACCGTCAAGGACCTTGAACAGTTGAACGCATGTAGAACGTCATAAAAATTATGACGTTCTTCTAACTGAAATTAGCAACGTATACAGTGAAAATACCAATGCCTGAGTATATAAAAACCTAGAATAATCAAATTAGTATGAAATAGAATAAAAACTATATACTAAACGATCAATAACAACAATTGTGTTACGTCCGAAA
Source organism: Osmoderma eremita (assembly GCA_031763485.1). Lineage (NCBI taxonomy): Eukaryota > Metazoa > Arthropoda > Insecta > Coleoptera > Scarabaeidae > Osmoderma > Osmoderma eremita. The sequence goes on along the minus strand of JARFOC010068369.1, from coordinate 12,134 downwards.
TGAATTGTGTATACATAAATACTCTTAAGATTATATAAAGCACTGCTAAATATGTATTATAGGGTATTATCTATGCAGCAAACTTCGTTCAGCACAAGTGGCAGCTGTCAACGTGATAAGTTTATTGTTTGTCTTTATGTACTGGATTGGTTCCAGAGACATTTATCACTGCGCTGATTATTTGTATGTAATTATAAAGTGTTTGCTACCACGCGTACAAATGGCTGGGGCAAATGAACGTCATCAATATCACAACGATCACGATACTAGCAGTGACACGGAGGACTACAATGACGACCGAAGAAGAAGGGTTTTTAAGAATCGTTTGAGGTATTTCCTCTTATGTAATGTATCTAAAAAAGCTATTCAGTCTATTGCATACTGAGTTGTTTTGAGTGGCACAAATTTATACCAAGCAAATCATTGATTACTATCCCCTCTACAAATTCATTATTTACTTATTATGAACTTACTATTGAAATACATTAATAGATAATAATGTCATTTCGAGATCAAATCAACGGAATGATCTATAATTTAGTTTATCTTAATAGTTACGGATCGTGTTCGAAGCCAAAACCGTGCCTTGTACAACGATCTTCGTCCCTATCGGAAACACGGTGCCATTCGGTACCAACCCCAAAACAGTGCCATAACACATCGCGTAATAGGCAAGCCTATATAGCTATTTGTTTGTTCTTCTGTAACTATGTATTCTTTACAGATCACGTCCTGTGGTACAAGCCGTGGGACTGGCCAAGAATCAAACAATAAATTCTACAAGCATTACCACTCCAACTAGTGAAGATCGTGTTACGTTAGTTGTGGATAACACAAGGTTTGTGGTAGATCCGGCTATCTTCATCGCACATCCTAACACAATGTTAGGAACAATGTTTAGTTCTGGATTAGACTTTACGCACACTAATGAACGTGGAGAATATGAAGTGGCAGAAGGAATCTCTGCAATGGTTTTCAGAGCAATCATGGAGTATTACAAAGGTGGGTTAATAAAATGTCCCCCAACGGTCTCAGTGCAAGAGTTAAGGGAAGCTTGTGATTACCTACTTGTTCCATTTGATGCTCAAACAGTGCGTTGTCAAAATTTGCGTAAGTGTTTTCAAATCTATCAACTCATGGAAATATTGCCAATAATACTAAACATGTTTTCCTCATAGGAGGTCTACTTCACGAATTATCTAATGAAGGAGCTAGATGTCAATTTGAAGTATTTTTAGAAGAGCTCATCTTGCCTCTTATGGTTAATTCTGCTCAAAGAGGTGATAGAGAATGTCATGTTGTTGTTCTGTTGGATGATGATACTGTTGATTGGGATGAGGAATATCCGCCACAAATGGGAGAAGAGTATAGCCAAACTGTTAATAGCACTGCCATGTATCGATTTTTTAAATACATAGAGAACAGAGATGTAGCAAAGCAAGTTTTAAAAGATCGTGGTTTAAAAAAAATTCGTCTAGGCATAGAAGGTAAATACAAGGTCTTATACTACAAATCCATTTAAAACGTGACCAATATAAAAGTCCCTTTAACTAATAATTGTTTTCAAAGAAGTATGATTTTAATAAATAAACCAATACTCTACTCAAATCACTTGATTTGTATCTATGTATGTATATTTACATCCTACTAACCACATTGCGTCCTTTCATGATCAATAAGTCTCCCAGAAGGAGCAGAATTAGGAATATTTTGATGAAGTATTATTGGAATAACATTTTTCAATTATTTTTATATTTTCGATGCAGTTATGTGAATAAAAATACGTTGTCAGGGCAGTGAAATAATATTTCTGACAAAAAACTAGGTATCATAAATATGTATATATGCTTGGTGTTGATCTATTTTCTACTTTAAAGTTTGTATACTGCCCGCGTCAGTGTTCGCAAATTGCAACCAAATAAGCGAAATTAATGTGTGTGCCTTTCTAATCTTTTGTTTGCGTTTTAGGTTACCCAACTTACAAAGAAAAAGTAAAAAAGCGTCCAGGTGGACGCGCAGAAGTTATTTACAACTATGTTCAAAGACCATTCATTCATATGTCTTGGGAAAAAGAGGAGGCAAAAAGCCGTCACGTTGACTTTCAATGCGTAAAATCAAAAAGTGTTACTAATTTAGCAGAAGCAACTGCCGATCCAGCGTTAGAATTAGATGCTCGAGGTAATCCAATAGTATCTATTAATGCGGAACCGCCACCTATCCTACCATTAGACATGCCTCCACTTGGAGAAAATGAAGAAGGTGCTGTCGGCGGCGCTTTAGATCTTGACATGACCGTCGGATGAAAATAATTAATTAACAGTGATAAAATTAAAAACACATTTTTCTATGATGTATACAGCTTTGACTGATATTTAAAAAAAAATTTATGATTTTTTTCAAAATTTATTGCGCCTTGTTTTTCTAAACAATAAGCGTACTTATGTATATGATGAATTTTATATGGAAATTTTATATACCTAATGAAGATAAAATACACTAGTAAATAATCTTGTAAATTATACTCGGAGAAGTAATGAAATGAATTGAAAACTATAAGTATATTTTGTTACCTGTATACAGTCCTGTGAATAAGTTCATATATATTTTTTGCACTTTTATCTTTATTTTACTTTATTTTACTGAAACTGTGTAACTGGGGGAAGTGCATATCTTTATTTGGGGATTTATTAGCCTAATAGAAAGTTACACGGGAACAACTTAGGAAAATAATTTCAACGAAATTTGTCAGGTGTGCCATTTAGGTGGCCACCTGCTTAATCTGTACAGAGGCAGCGCTCATAACACGCATGCGACTCACCAATTCCTTCGCGTTGATATAACGTTTCAGAAATAACAGGGCTACTCTTGTATATTAAATCATTTTCTGTAATAATCGCTCTTACACATTTTAATACACATAATCTATCTCGTATGAATTATACGAGGCGTGTAAATTAAGTAATGAGACTGATATCTTTAAATATTATTTGAATACAATTGCAATTGAACGTTGTCTCTCGCAAAATAACTCCCTTGGGAAGCCACACAGCGTTGGAGACGGTTGTTCCATTCCTCATAGCAGTGCTAGAGCTCGGATATTTGAATCGCCTTTAGCCGGTCGGTTACAGCCGTTTGAATGTTTTCGAGTATCCTAGAATGATGTCCCTTCAGATGAATTTTCAATCTTGGGAAGAGGAAAAAGTCACAAGGACTCAAATCAGGTGAATAAGGAGGCTGAGGAGCCCCAGAAATATTTTTACTGGCCAAAAACCGTTTATGGAAATTGCTGTGTGACAAGGCGCATTGTCATGATTCAGGATCCAATCGTTCTTGATGTTTGGTCTCACACGCATGACCCTTTTCTGGAGTCTTTCGAGAACCTCTCGGTAAAAATGCTGATTAACTGTCTGACCTTGAAGTACGAACTCTTTTGAACGATTCCCTGGCTATGAAAGAAACAAATCAGCATGCTCTTGATCTTTGATTTGCTCATTCTTACTTTTTTGGGCTTTGGAGAGCCTGAAGCGTACCATTCCATGCTCTAGCGTTTTGTTTCCGGGTCATACTCACACCCAACACCCAACTCTCATCCCCAGTAATGACATTATTTTCAATCAATTCCAGAAAGTCGTGAACCTTTCTCTGCTGATGTCCTTTTGTTCCTGCAAAAGGTTTTTTGTAACCATTCGATCAGATCTTTCTCATTCCCAATTCATTGGTCAAAACTTGATGAAAGGTGGTGTGAGACAAATTCAACTGTTTCCCGATCATTCTGACCGTCTGAACGCACAAGATCGCGGATTTTGTCGACATTGCCATCGGTTCTTGCAGTTGAACCTTCCGCTGCGTGGATCATCTTTCATCGACTCTCTTCCTTATGAAAATGCCTTAAACCACCGAAAAAACGGGGCTTTTGACACAACACTGTCTCCGGAGGCCTGCTGAAGTTTTGTAAAAGTTTCTGTTGCACTTGGCCCAAGTCTGAAGCAAAACCTGGTAGCACACCGTTGCTCATTTATAGAACGCACTACGAAAACCGGGTTCACGGAAAAAAACGACAACGGACAACCAAATGACTTGATCAAGTTCAAACTTGCACTGAACGCGTATTACAATATCCACTTGTCGCCCCTCCATGCACCTGCTTCCCGTGTTGCCATATCAAACGCTACGTTGTCATCTCATTACTTAATTTACACACCTCGTAATTAAGTACTGGAAATTTGTATAACATTACACTACCAACATTAAATAAATTTAAACCATAATTAATAGTTCTTCGGAACAAGAATCATAAAATAATTCTTATAAATAAAAATGTTACGCTAAATTGTCTACAGAACTGGTGTTACCTTACCTGACTTTTTTAATTTTAGAATTGTCGTTGGATTGACCTATCGGAATATTTTCCGGCAAATAAGCCCCACACCGTTTGAGGGGAATTACCAGCATACCATTTCATGATTTCAGCTCTCTCCTCTTTTGTTAACGCGACATTTTAACAGATGCGTTATTGCCGCTCAAGGGTCTGCATGCTTCCTACTAAACTGTTCTAATTGTTGTATAGCGAGGCAAAGCAAGTCGTGCGGGCAAATCGAATCAGTATTCGATGCACTGCCCGTACGACTTGCTTTGCCCCGCTATACAATTATTGATAATAATGTATTTTGTGGATGTATAAGGAGTAAGCATCTTTCCATCGTCGCGTTTGCTGACATTTTGGCGGTATAGGCTATGAACATTTATATTGGAATGTATATAAGAATAATTGTTTTTATATTAGGTTTTAAATAATCTTATATAGTGTAGATGTCCCCAATAAATCCTGATACTTTATTTTCAAACAATATATTTAACACACATAACCATATATACACATAAAGACAGCTCCTTTCTTAACTAAACCCCAACAACAACTGACCCCCTCTCTCTCTCTACTATTCCCGCTCATTTTAACCCCCTTTCTCATTCTGGCGGGAACTACTCGTGCGGAATATCGAAATTTACAATATATATACTACAATTTTAGATTTTATATTTAATATTTAGAATAACATTACATTTCCCCAAATACTTAAAATTCATCTTCATTTGAATTCATATTTAAACTAGTGCAGCTTGGTAAATGAATTAACAGTAATTTGAGACACTAAAATTAGTTTACTACTAAAGTCCATTCACTTTAAGAATATAGTAGATAGCACTGCAATCGGCGTCCGCATAACACTGCTAAATTTTAACTCGGCCGGTAATTTGAAAGTAAAATGTCAGTTCTATTATAACCTTTGATAGTTCTTTTTTAAAATAGCTACAATTATTACAATTGTAGAACGATGTACAAATTACTTCAAATATATTTTTTTTTAAGTTGATAATTCGAAAGAATTCGACAACTGACATTGCAATCAGTAATATTTTATTTTATCAAACATAAAGTTCGTATGCATAGTCAGCTTTTTTCGTCGTGTGTAATTTTACCTTAAGTATTAGTCAATGGCAAACGTCCAAAATATAAGCCTATCTTGACCAAAGCTATTTTCTTAAAGTGAATAATGTATATATATTTACTATTACTTTAGAAAATGATGGGTGTTTCAACCCCAATTGAAATTTCCTATTTACAATAGATAGCGTGCTTATTCACAAATATGTATACTAGGTAGCAGAACATATACTTCTTAGAAACTGGTCTAATGATATTAAAGTTACCAACCATACAATTATTCACAGGATTGTAATTGTATACACCATGTCAAATCGTTAACTTTTATTCATACGTCATCTATAATTAACTATTAATCGATTTCTGTACGAATTACTATTTTAATTCATACCTAAGGCATTCAATTTTTCTTAAAGTTTGCTATCCTTTTATTGTTGGTGATCCTCCGAAAACGTTAGGCGATTAAAACATTTATCGTTGAATAAGGAATGTATATCTCAGCACACTTCAGAAGTAAAGAGTGTATTTTAATGATCCTACGTATACCGTGGTTTATGGAATTTAGCGCTCTACCGTTTATTACCCTGTCTAGTAGCGTTTTCCATTAGAAAACAAAGGGAAAGCACTAGTACGCATTGAAAAATTGCTATTTTGACGTAAATTGTTGTATAATTCCTGCGCCGAGCGATATTATGTTAATGTTTCATTGGTTGCATTTATCTATTTCATTTTTGGATGTTTTTTGACGTATTTAATACTTCAAGTACAGTTGAGAATCCATAACTCGAATTCCAAGGGATCGCAAAATTATTTCGAGTTATAAAAACTTAGTTAGAGAAAAGATATAATATGTGTGTACATATTACATGTTTTATTGCAGAAAAAAATAAAAACATTTTGACAGTATAAGCATATAGTATAAAATTCATAGTATGGAAAATACATTCTTACATAATAATACGCAGTATCGGGAAATCCACACCACACAAAATAATTTAATAAGATTCGGGACATATGTTTCAAGAGCACGTCGGCTCTCATTGTCAAACAATTTCCTAATAACGAAAGTCATATCTAACATGCACGTTTAAAAAAGGAAATATATACATATATCTCTACTTATAAGCACACTTAGCGTAATATGTCCGAAAGAATCTGCCTGACCCGAATGGCAGGTAGTATCTATGAGTGTAGGGCGTACAACATCTGTTTTGTGCGCATTTAAGAAAAATATACAGGATGTCCATTTTCTTCCTCGGTAAAAATATTCATTAAGCTGGAATGTTCTAAAATTCGTTTTTCACGATTTAGTAAGTTCGATCGTTTTTTAATATATATCGTTTCATACGCGTCCACTTCTCGCGGCGAATTTACGTTTCTTAATAATTTCAAATTATCGGGAGTAATTCGATGATTCGTTTCAATCATGTGTTGCGCTACACTCGATTCTTCTGATCTATTATAACGGTAATGGACGATATGTTCTTTAAACCGCGTTTCTATACCTCTTCTTGTCTGTCCAATATAAACCTTATCACAGTCAGCGCTTGAAATCTCATAAATTCTATCTCTTTTCAGAGCTAATTGATAAGTATCATCATATCAACTGTAAGTAACATTAACCTTATAATGCATATAATATTAAAAAGTTCGGTTAAGCTTTCATTATTCAGTTTTATTAGGCAAACCATTATGTACTTTCAACTGTAGAGTTAATAGATGCGTGAGATAACGTACGATCATTAAAATACATCCTCGATATATGTACATTGAAGCACAGATAATAATAATAGATGGAGAAGAACGCTATATTAACGCTTAGCTATTGTTAGTAACAATAGAATCTCGGCAAATAAATTATGTTATTGTTCGTCCATACTTCCACCACTTCACCATGTTACTAATTGGCATAAATAATGAAACTGTTGTGACCTACTGCCAATCAATCTGCCTAAAACCAAATATAAATACAACTTGCAAATAAATATCGTTATAAAATATATTTAAAGAAAACACTAGAAATTAAGTACGAAAAATGACAAAATATTTGTACTTTTGCACTTTTTAGTGTATGGACATTGTTTACATTAATGCCTTAACAAACTTTATCCTATACTAGCTGTCACAATTTCTTATTTTCTAAATAGTCAAAGAATTGAAGAATAACTGTGAAGTGATTATACCATACGTTATTTTATTTAGTTTTTGTTTATAGTGTTTGTGCACCTTATTAAAAAGTATGTGGTAAAGGGCCTCTATCATGGCACCATAAAACTTTATTGTGTAAGATAGGATTCTCTTTCTCATACAAATATTTTCTCAATCTTTAGCATCCCTTAGGATGTAGGAATATCTTCATCCAATTTTTTATATAAAATATATATTAGTTATGTTTTCGGTGCTTATACAAAAATAGATTAAAACCAATAGATTTAGCGTTTTATTTTAATTGAACTACAGGGTATTACCTTTCCCTGCTAAAAATTCTACATGCTTGCAAATGTAATATAGTTATATTTTATAGTATATGTCTAATTAATTGATGATTTTTCATGCTGTGGATATGTTTAAGCATTCATACGCCACACTTTTTCATGATTACGGATTTAGTATCTTTGTATATTTATAACGTCTTCAACGTCACATATGTAGTTGCAGTAATATCATTTTTACGATTAAAAGTGGTTTTTGTACTGAATTCTGTTTGTTTTCTGCTTGCTCATTATATTACAAATATGTCTTGTCTCTTGTTCTGAATTGTATAGCTAACTTCTGTGCTAATACGTTATAAACACCTATACATCACATTATAAAACATGGGTGTAAAGTAGTTCTTTGCCAAATCCTATGGCAGTGTTGATGTGAAATTTGTACTCGACCCTCAATATATATAGCCTCAAATATAGCTATCCCTAGTAACTTATATTTTGGCCAGAAACCGACTTGCTAAGGGCTTTCCTATACCATAGAATTATCTATGTACTTACATTGTGTATTGTAACAATATATAGGCATGTTTATAATTGCACTTTGCAAAGGTATTGAAATAGTGAATATTGTTACTACAATTATGTATATGTTGCCATTGGCGAGAATATCTTATACAATAAAGCACACACAAGAAACATATTGGCAAAATTAATTATCAATGAAATTCAAGATTAATATACATTTATACAGTGAGCACGTAAATAAATAAATGGAATAAATTCATTTAAAATTCAGGTGTATTTTTCTCCAAGAAACGCAAGAACCCGTCGATTTTTGATTTTCGTTGCCGTTTTTTCTGATGATTATTTCATGTATCCAAAAACATTTTATGACACCTCATTTTCTTTATGGAAACGCCTTTTTTAATTTCATCAATCGTGTCAACAATGATGGCCCAAATATTAACTTTTTGAGAATATTGGGTATGAAATTCCATTATTCAGCAGGGATTTTCAGTATCCTAACACCGACAGTTTTGCTTATATACACCTCCATTGAGACAAAACGTTGCCTCATTCGAAAATACAATTCGTTTTGAAAACTGTGGATCGGTTTTGCACAAATTCATGAGTATCTCGCAAAATTCAAATCGTCTGTCGTGGTCACCTTCATTTAGTTCATGAACGAACTTGACGTTGTTAAGGAGCCCTTTATTTTCCTTTAAATACTTTAGGACGGATGTCTAGAAAATCTGCTTGTCCAAAACTCTTATTTATCTAGAAAAAATAGTAAAATACAATAAAAATATTTTATCAAATGTTGGAAATGACCTTCACCAACTTCCTGGCAGTCTCCAAGACGATATTGAAAATCCTGCAAAACGTTATTAGGCTTATGATGGACTTCCTAAACAGCCAGTAATACATTTAGCTGTTTATCTTCTGATACCGTAAACCAACCCGATAATTACCCCTGAAATGACCTAAATCAAGATATTTTTTGCTTACAGTAGATTGACACATTGGCTCTCTGCGAGGGTACTTAGCATTAAACATTTCGCAAACTTCTTTTGGGTGCGCATCCTGTCCTCAAAATCAATCATTATCAGTATCTCTATTCGCACTCTTCCATTGAGACGTACCATCAAGTCAAGGTTTTGTTTACAGAATTTATGTGTTTAAGTTTGGTTGAATTTTTTAGGCTTCTACATTTTTTTTAACATTTGAATTTATACCTGAATTCAAATGTTTCCAAACATGATACATAAAATATGTTCAGAATTTGACGTAAAATTTAAAAATGAAAAAAACAAGGTGTTTCCATTTAAAAAGGAAAAGTGAGATGTCATAACATGTTTAGCTTGTATACATTTAATAATAATCAGAAAAACGGCAACTAAAATCAAAAATCGATGGGTCCAAACGTTTCTTCGAAAAAGAGACACCTGAATCTTAAATGAATTTATTCCAACCTTTATGTACTTACTGTATTGTCATTTATTTATTGAGTAAGCTATCAAAAATGAGCCCCTGGAAATTGATGGCTGTTAACTATCGACAATTTTTATAGCTCACTAAACCAAAATTATATTTAATTCTTTATGTAGAATTCTTAATAGGTTTTCATTTACTCTTACTCGTCCATGAGTTTTGTAGATTCGGACATAATTACAAATCGATCATTAAAATTTTTACATTCCCATTTAAAACAATTTTAAAGACTAATAGAGACTGTGTTTTATTTGTATTTTTATGCTTGGCAATTTCATCCTTAAAGAATATTTAAAAATGTATCTGTTAGATGTAAACCCTTGAGACTGAAAATTATTAAGAAACGATACCTGTACGTTGTCTTCATGTTTTTGCTCACGTTTACTTGTTTCTGTATATAATTTAAGCATTATTAACAGATCACATCTGTTACATTAAATTATTTATGAAATGTATATTAATATTTCTAAATTTATTATAAACAATAATGATAATAGTGTTAATATTAATTTTATTTTTAATGTAACCATTACAAAAATTTGATACACGTAATTTTATTGGCAATAAATTTAAAATTCTTCAAGTGCCTTTCTCTTTTAATTAGTAATAGATATTAGTTAATTACTGACTACTGTTTCACCAAGTTTTATCTATAATAATAATTATAATAATTTATTGCCTTTTGGACCTACACAATTGGTATAAGGCTGCTCGTTAACATTACTGAACACAATTATTATACTAAGAATAAGTATCAACAATGCTCTAATCATAATTTTAACGTATCAATGAACAAAGACACACAAAACGCAAAAACTTGAAAATAAGAATTTATAGTAAACTATGGACTATACAAGCCTATGGATAATTGAAGCGTAAATATTCATCTATGGAATAAAAGGCATTTGTTCTTAAATATACTCTAATCTTGTTATGTAGATCTCTTTTACTTTAATTGATTTCAAGTTTGCCGGTAGTGCATTGAAAAGTTTTTTGCCCATTTTTGACCTTTCATATGTATTTAGAGAATGCACGGGAAGAGAGAGATCCTCTTTTCCGCTAGTATCATAATTACGAAAACATTCGTTCGTTTTGAAGTTGTTTTAATTTTGTATAACAAACAAGAGGATCTCCATAATATACAAACAAGGCAATGTTAAAACGATAAAGACCTTAAGGAAGGGCTGCATGATGTAGTTCTCTTTATGCCGACGATGTTTCTTATAGCCATCTTGTATTGTAAAAATGACGAAATCGTCAAATAAACATTTCCAGCACCTGCCCTGATTTAATATACTGACGATAAAAATTAAGGGTAAACTGAATTATACGGGAAGTTTACAAGAACACGTTTTCGAAAACATTCGAAGACGATATTTAAAAAATATTAACAGTAACAAACACAAAATAAGGCGACCAATAAATGGTTGCTGTATATTGCGAATAACAGGGTGTAATTGATTAATTACACCCTATGTCACGAAGTTCCTTTGAACATCCTGTCGAATTCGACCTCTTAGTCCATTTAGGTCTACAGGTAAACTTTACTGTTTAATTAATTGTATCATTTCCAACGACTACCCGGTGTTTTTTATATTATTTATTATACAGTGAGCACGTGAAGGTTGGAATAAATTTATTTAAAATTCAGGTGTATTATCTCGAAGAAACGTCGATTTTTGATTTTAGTTGCCGTTTTTGTGGTGATTATTTCATGTATATAGGCTGACCCAAAAAGATATTATGACAGCTCACTTTTTTTAATGGAAACCCCTTTCTTATTTCATTTTGAAATTCAACGTCAAATTTGAACATATTTCATGTATCATGTCCCATACCTGAATTCAACTGTTTCCGAAAAAAATTGTAGAAGCCTAAAAAATTCAACCAAACTTAATCACTTAAATTATGTACAGTGAACTCATATCTTAAGTGACTTTGTCTTAGCAAAACTTATTACGATAAGTTTTTTTTTAATGGTACGTCTCAATCAAAGAGTGGAATAGAGACACTGATGATGATTCTTAGATCATACATATTTCATGGATACCGCTATGTTTCCCAACTATGTTTCCAACATATCACAGATATAAATAAGAATCAGCATTTCTATCTAACAACGGTTTTTCGTATTTTCTTATTCGCACCTGACCACGGGTGGACCACGGCGTGAGAAACGCGTGCAATTTGAAGTAAATTTGACATACATCAGAGATAATACCAGCTCTGACGCATAACCTAATTTTTAAATGTCAACATAAAATAGCTCG
>JARFOC010068348.1:0-16628 GCA_031763485.1 Osmoderma eremita | reverse complement strand
GTTTGTAATTATCATTATTATTCAAAATTCATTAATAAATTACATATAACTAGCATTTCTGAAACACAGCAATATATATATATAATGGAAGCAGCAATTTCTGTAATAGGTATGCCCAAAAGACAAATGAATGTCAAAAAGTACTCCCAGATCTCAGATATTTGACTGCCTAAGAGTATTTGATTAAGAGAATAGGGAAATGATACGACGTGTTACATTTTGCAAGACATAACAGCATATTTGTTTATATTTAGATGGATCCTATTTTCATCACACAACGAATTTATAATATTGAGGTTGCTTACACACAATCAGATGTTATAGATATCGCAGAATAAATCTTTAGGTCATCAGCATAAGCTGCAACCCTACAATCCAGTTAAGATAACAGATCACTCATGAAATGCCGTATCAATTTATGATTAATTGTTTCTGGCCAACATTTTTAACATCTGCCGTGGTAATTTGACTATAGGATGCTCTCCTTCTGTGTGTTTAATATCCATATAAAAGTACCATTTATTTAATTGATCATTGTCAAAGTACAGATGAATTATTGCATCTACATAATTATTATTATGAAAGCTTTACATTCCCGTGGGAATTGTAGCTGTTCATTGCTGAACTCTTTTAATACTATTGTCGCGGTGGATTGTACCACATTTTCCGCAGTTCTCTTCTACAGATCTCGTAGTGCTTTGCCTTGCTACATAATACAGACACTACATGCAGACAAAAGAAGTTATTATTCCTTGGTCCGAGTGCCCTTTGGGTTCCTAAAAGAACCGTTTATAACGTTTGCATAATCGCCAGCCAATTCAATTGATGTAACCTCGTGGCAAGAAGTCCAGGGAAACTCTAATTGTTTGCTCGCTTTTTTTCTGCTAGTTCACTTAACGTTGCCCATGTGTATGTATGTTTTTTTGAAACGCGGACGCGAACTAGCCCTTACGCCCTCTTATTGGTCAGACATTACACAATTCCGTACACTCTTCCTTGATGATGTTCTTAATTTATTCTAAGTATACATTCTTTACATGCATTTTCATTATAGCCTATGTAAATTACGGCAGACATATTTCTCCATCTGTCCTTATTACATTTACATTTATTTCGATCGTATCTAACGGATCGATCTTTTTTTGTATCTTACAACGGCTTTTCGTCATCCTGTCGTGCAATTACTTCTGGCGTTCCTCAGGGGTCCAACTTAGGGCCACTATTGTTTGCACTGTTCATTAATGATCTATCCAGCCATATAAGTAGCGAAATCCTATTATTTGTGGACGACGTAAAAATTTTTAGTTCGGTAAAATCTATTGGTGATTGTGTTAATTTGCAAATAAATCTGGACAGAATTTCCAACTGGTGCAGGGTTAATAGATTATCTTTGAACTCTGCTAAGTGTAGTGTCGTGACGTATTCTAGAAAGACGTCACCTATTTTACATTCCTATTGTATATCCTCTATGCCTCTTCATCGAGCTGATAGCATGAAGGACCTGCGTGTCATATTTGACAGGGCGCTATGCTTTCTAGTATTGTCTCATCGGCAAACAAAATGTTGGGATTCATGCTACGCACATGTAGGCAGTTTAATAACGTATACATGTTAAAATCGTTATACTTTTCTTTAGTGCGATTTATGCGTCCAGAGTTTGGAACCACTTTTATGATATTCATGGGAACACCATCGAACAGATACCGAGGCGCTTTCTAAAATATCTTTGGTTGCAGTACTTTGGTGAATACCCTTGCAGGGGATTTCCTAATGAGTACCTACTTAATACCTTTTCTGTTGTGTCTTTAGATGCAAGAAGAGTGAAAGCTGGTTTATCCTGGCTGCACAAGTTGCTTCACAATGCTATCGATTGTCCTTTCCTCTTGGGAAGGCTAAATTTCTGTGTCCCGCGAATGTCTGCCCGCAGTGTTAGCACCTTCTACCTGCCTCAAGCTCACACAAATTTGTTGTTGAAAGCACCTATTTACTTTGTTTGTAGTTCTTACAATCGATTTTGCACTGATTGCGACATTTTTAATTGCTCGGTAAGCCAATTGCTTGACTGTGTATAGAGCCTTTGTCTTTCCTGCTGGTTTGGCCGGATGCGTTCTTGGGGAGTGCAGCGCGTAATAGTGTTATTTAAGTTATATGTCACAGTTTCTCATATTGATGTTTATTAGAGCATAATATGATATTATTGGTATTATTGTAACCGTTGTTTTGTTATATTTACTTGTGATTCTTATGCCCTGTAATTGGTATTGTACTGTTGGGCTTAATATATATTATTATTATTATTATTATTTGAGTTGCTCACAAGCGCCAACGGGCAATGGCGGAGATTTCATACAATCTTCAGCATAACTGCGAGACTCAGCGAGATCTGTAGATAGTTCTACGTTTGTTTTAAAAGAGTTCCCTACGTCGCAAAAACGACCAATGTTGGACAGATTTGCGCAATTTATAGCAGAAATTCCGGACCTAAATACCGAAATACCTAATACGGTACGTGTTTGAGTACATATTATAATTTATTACACCATTTATTTTATATGTAAACTTGTATGCGCCCGCCACTGGCTGTGGGCGCAAATTGAGCAACTCTACTTCTCTCGTCCGAATTAATAACTTTTGTTCTCATGTCACACCCAAACTAGTTTGATTTTATAAATATGAATTAATTAGATCGGCCATTATGTTCCGTAGCAAAAACACGAAAAAATTAAATTGGAACAGCTAATTTTGGGTTAAGAAAAAAGCGGATAATTAAAAGTTTCTTAATGACCGCAAACTATTTTCTTTTTAATTTATCTTCTATTTACGTCTGAAAACAAAGCTTCAAAAAAGGAATTATGTCGCGCTAATATCAACGCAACTTTTGTACGTGTCCCGTGCCCTTCATTAAACTCAGCCCTACGAGGGCAAACACGCGCTAGACCAATACATAGACATACATACATTCGTAACATACCCCTATGTGTAACCCGCGACAAAAGGCGGCTTCATTTTTCCGGTTTTTCTCGCGGAAACGTTAGCGCACGCCTCTGCACCGAACCCCAAGGGATCGAAAAAGAATCGGGGCGAACACCGCAGACCGGTCCGTCCCCGCAACGTACCTGCGTGCGCGACCCTTGACCCTTCGCGATGGTCAGTGTCCGGCACACGCATGCGCCCTCGTCCAATCGATACGGCGACAGGGAGACTCGAGCTGCCATTGGTCCGGGCGGAGCCTCAGCATCCGGGTAATTACCCTGGACCACGGCCCACCCACCCACCGACCTACCTAACCCACCCTCTCGGTACACTCACACCAACACGCTCCTCTACTACTACGGTACGGGGCTAGGGGCTAAGGGACTTCCCCCTCCCTAGCAATACCACCACTACCACTATATGTACGTGTGTGTAGGGGGCGCACTCGCGCGCGCATAACACACACACACCGCTACACGTGCGACGTTCAACAATACACCCTGCCAACCCGATGATAAATAACCTCGACAGGGAAACGCTCTCAAATGCGGAGAAATGATTAATTAGCGTCCTAGGTGAAACTTGCTACCCTTAACCGCCCGACATTCTACGGAAAACCCAACGAGCAACTTCGATAAATAATACGTGTGCGTCCTCCCCCAAGATCCCCGCCGTCCTTAGGCAGGCGTAGGCGGTCTCACACCACCCCAAAAGACGCCCGGTGGAACCTCTATCATCCACTACTACTAAATCGATATTAGTACAATGAAAGGATCGTTTTGTTCCGAAGCGCGCCCTCGAAGAACACTATTGAGACACCTTGTACGTGCTGCGTAAATCATTAAAGCCGTTCGGTGCTCCTTGGAGAGTTACGAAGAGGTTTATTATACCAGTAACATATATTCGAAATGGAGACAAAGTATATTACTTACAATGGTATATACATGTGTATATCTTTTGATTAGTTGAGATTAACATCTAGACATTTAGAATTATGACGACCGAAAACGTCAAGACTCAACTTGCCAAATTGTTAAATGTAACCTACTTCACTGCGGTATATACTTGACATTCATTACTATCTGTACGCATGGAGGCAAATAAAGATTATAACTTCTAAAACAAACAAAAAAAGACTGGGATTCTGAAAAGTAATAATCGCGAAGGAACAGAATGCAGACGAGTTGGATGTCCCCTTACATTCATAATGTAGTACATTTTCTTATCTTAAGTTGGTCACAACGAATTTAAAATATTTCTAAAATCATTTCATATTTAACTCGTATTGCTACAAATAAATTTACTAAACTAATTTTTTTCTTGTTGAATTCTATGTGTAATAGTTTTTTTTTAAATAAAATTTCAGCAAATAAAGCCTTTTCGAATACCTAAGCACTTGCAATTAAACAACCGACTTTTGACATTTCGTCTTTACATGACATGGTTGCCACGCATTACAAACCATATCATATGGTTTGACAGATATCTAAATCGGTTATGGTTAAAAAAATACGAAAACTATCAATACTAAATAGAACGCCAAAATGACAAATCCTACGCGAACGAAATGACACTAATATGACTAGCATTTGCTAAATGTGAAGTTGTGTTTGATTTTAACATTTTAACTGTCAAAACTGGGCTGTTTCGTTGCGAGAGCTGTAAACGCTTTTCTTTTAAAATAGTTACTTTATCAACCATCTAGAAATATGTATTAAGACGCCCATGACGTCTTAGCTGATGTGCCAACTGATATAAATAAAGTTGGCCGACAATTCAACCTGACTTCCTTTTTCTTGGGTTCCTCGAGTAACCCAATTCAATATCCTTAAAGACGAGAAAAAGAAAAAGCTGAAAATATGCTAATACCATATTCAAAGTAAATAAATTACTGGTACGTGTATGTTTGCTGGACTAAGGCAAAAGTGTAAGCCTCTTACATATAATACCGTTTCCAAAACTCAAAATACAATTACAATAAAAATATATAAACTTCCTTCAACGAAATTGTATTCGAATAATTTGAAATATTAATTGATTTGTATACATGTACCTACAGCTTACTTTTAAACATTGGTAGCGCTAGGCTGCTGAGAAATATTGCCGTCCATATTTTCCGGTTCAGTCCAACCTCTATGGGTTTCCTCCAATTCTTTTCGCCTGGCTTCTATCCTTTCGTGCTCGCTGATTTCCAATTGATATTTGGGAGTGGTGATTCCGAGAAAATCCGCCAATACTTCACCCACGTAATCGATGGCGGCTAACGTAGACGTTCCTGCAGCCCATGCTTTAAACATGATCCAAGGACCCCAATGCAGTGTTCTCTAATTAAAGAAGAAATAGGTCCGAAATAAATAAATACTTTAATTACGATTATAAATATATTATCAATATAATTTGAATTTGTTTTGCAATTATTTAATTATATTCTTTCTATATGGGGATTTATATCTTTCCATCAATGACTAATTATAAAATATTTATTAATATAAGGCAACGTTCAAATCAATCAAATTTAGTTAATAATAAACAGCTCCATCTATATCACGTAAGCGCGTTCTGCAAAATACTGACGTAAAACGTAGCAGATAACTATGTCGGTATTACAGATCCCAGTTGTAGTAGAGATATTTATGGAGGAAAATTAAACATCTAAAATCAAATTATTATTAAATATTTTAAATTAGGAATTTAATAAATTTCAAAGCATTGTATCTATCAAAAAACCATTACAGCAGCATCATTAGTAGTAGTAGTAATAGTAAACTTCTACTGCTTGACGCTAGATAGTGCGATTAAACTAAAATGTAGGAATGTCAGAATACCAACCGGATCTGCAATTTGATCTTGTTTGGGCTGTTGGCTATCGGTTTCGTCGTCACTATATTCTTCTAAAATACCGTCGCTGAAATGCAGTATTCTCTTGGGTACTCGCACTTTAATATTATTTTGGTTTTCCACTTGATTTAATTCGGTGACATCCATGACAAGCGAAAAAGCAAGCACTTTTTACGTAGAATGAAAACTAACTAAAATATTACACTGACAAACCAGATATTTTAATGTGTTATTCTGGTTGCATATTTAACAGTTAAATTCTTAAATTACAATAAATTTTTTTCCGTAATATTAAGTATTAAATTTTACCAAGGGTAGAGAAGTTTGTTTGGTGCTTCAAACAAAAATTCAAAAATAATCATTAACGTCTTAAATTAGTCGTTCGATGCATTACGAAAAACGTTTAACACCTGTGACATAAGTTGCATAGAGTTATAAGAAAGTTAAAGTTTTTTTAGAGTCATCTGTCGTTGGAATTTTGTTCAACCTTAATTATGGAATAACTGTTCCAATTATTTTGACGAGATGTTGGATCTGATCTGCTCTCCAGCCATCTCAACTGACCTCTTATTGCCTCTCATCTTAAGTACTGCACCGAGTCACGAACGCGATAGAGCTTAAGCAGTAATCGAGTTTGATCATCGAATTCGTAGATCAGGCATGTTATTTTTAATCAAGATAAAATAAGAATTCCAGTGATAACGTTATCAAAAACAGCATAAGTAATTGAACACTGTTCATTACAGCAACAGGTGCAAGTCAGTATGACTCAATAATTGTAAGTACATAGTGCCTATTTGGATATACATCCTAGTTTTTTTAATCATTTTCCTTCGGGAAAAAGGGTTTACACCATGCCTTCCACTGACAATATTACTCTCCAGCGTATCCAACGGGAAATTTCAGACGTGTTAGAAAGGGAGAAAGAACTTAGGGGTTCTCACTCGCAACAGAACGGAACTGTGAATAATAACAATAATGATACTGAGCATGAAAACAACAACATCGCTAAGCCAAAGAACTCTGCTAGACCAATTTTACAGCAAAGTAAATCCATTAGCGCGTTGAACGGTATCGGAACTAATGGAACTAAGAATGGTATGCGTCTATTTACCAACCCAGCTGCGAAAGGTGTTATGCACAAATTTATTAAAGCTAGAGGTAAAATGAACACCGTAAGTGGATTCCAAGGGGGCGCACCTCATGTACAACCAATTAAAGCCCAGCGACAACATTCATGGAATATTCCCGATACCCTAGACCTGCCTAAAGTGACCGAACCGGGACTTTACGTGAGAAAGGGCTACGTTCCCGTTCAAGTAAAGATGCAAAAAGAACTCGAGGATTTACATCATAGGGAAATGGAGCTACGTTTGGAACGACGAAAGACTCACGCAGATAGCAGTGACGATGAAGATATCGAACCACCACAATTCGGGACTACCCTTAAACAGGCTAGATCGTTGGCTCATCTCTACGATCTTGATGATTATCGAAACGACTTCAGTCCTCCTCCATCAAATTTAAAACAGGCAAGGTCTCTAGCGGAATTGTGCGATGCTAGTGAAGACGAGTTAGAAATACCGGGTTCTCATTCGCTTATTATGAAGTGGGAGGAATTGATACAGAAGAATCAACAGGAGCAGTGTTAATTGTGATAATTTTTACATTGTGTATACAGTGTGGTCGATTTTTTTTTCGTAGGACTGTTTTGAAAGTGCTTTAAGAAAAAAGAAAATCTAAAATTCCATATTCCGTCGTGTGTTTCAAATTAAAATTCTGCTGCATTGCAGATCTATTTTGTAGAGGAGATTTTTTAGATTTTTATATATTTTTATAAATATTGTACAAGAAATTATGTATGGCACTGTATGATAAGCATGTCTTTCCATACCAATGTATACTTCATTTGGTAATTGGTTCAAGGTTTCAAATTCCCTTGAACTTATTACTATAAAGAAAAGACCAGTA
The DNA here is from genome assembly GCA_031763485.1 of Osmoderma eremita. Classification (NCBI taxonomy): domain Eukaryota; kingdom Metazoa; phylum Arthropoda; class Insecta; order Coleoptera; family Scarabaeidae; genus Osmoderma; species Osmoderma eremita. The sequence continues at coordinate 8,846 of JARFOC010068348.1, read as the reverse complement.
ATACTTAAATATGTTTTAAGGAGATATACATATATTGATTTATAGCAAATCACTGTCAATTAATCAATGATTTTTTTTGGATAAATAGCCAATTAACTTGATTTCCTCCCATACAGCAAAATTCAAATTGCCGTTATTATTTTTAGTAACTTGTCGTACTTGTTGAAGTTACTAAAAATATTGCGGCAAATTTGAATATCCCTATGTGGGCTATTTTTATTTTTACGTATTATATTTATGTGAAGTTATGATTTCCAGTAGTACAAACATTGTACGGCAGCTTAAAAGATGCAGGGTTCAGCAGTATATTTATTTTTATTTATTTAATGTACTTAAATATTAAACGGTTATTGTATACACTGTTAATTAATTATTTACTTTTTTAAATAATATCTTGCCAAACAAAGTATTCCTGTTTGTTGTAGATTAAGTATTATTATTTTTTATTATTAAAATCAAATTTTACAGCTAGTCTTAAATTAAAATGATTGTTGCTTTTGTATAGAGGTTGTAGGTTTCAAAAATAAATTTTTGAAGTAAATATTTTGTTTTTCTAACTAGAGAAAATCATATTTAAATAACGATGACTTCAGTTTCCAGAGCATGTACGTGTTAATTTTTATCACAGGTAATTAACTGATAAGATATTACCGCTATAAAATTTAGAAACAATAAACAATGAATATCAACAGATAAGCCAGAGATTTTAATAAACACGGTCCTTATTACAAGGGAAGACTGCATACCGAAATATATGAAGTCCATGCAGACGTGTGACCTCAAAAAAAATCTGACCCAATACGTTTAAAAAAACTTTCACGTACATATGCTGTTTATTAGCGCCTAAAGCTAACAAAAGACGACCTGTTACATTGTGAAGTGAATTTATATGCTGATGATAAAGAAAATGGGAATGTGAAAAATGTGAAACTGTCCAAATTATTTTAACGCAATTCCAAAATGTGGCCTGTATTCTAAATCTTATACATATCCCTTTAATATCTAACAAAATAAGAAATAATGAATGATTGACAACATAAAGTATTGTCAGTAAAAACGCAACACATTCCTAATCTATAATCCCGTGTTATCGATGGTGACATATGACGTTATTATGTTATATAGTTTTACTAGATAAGTTACTTAATCCGTTTGGAAAACAACAAAAAAATCTTTTTCCACTATCAATGACCATTCATTATATAATTGCTTTTTCATGGGTCTTTTTATATATATACTTGGTTATATTCAGATACTTATTTGACTAAAGTCAAGAAAAAAAAGTGACTAATAATAAGGTAAACTGCTTTCTAAAAATATTGAGCAGGTGTAATTTTTGCATAAATCCTACACCAACCAAAACTGGATACAATTAGAAATACTTTGAAAAATATAGAACATTTGACAAATTTGATTGATTACTAAGAATTAAATTGCCAAAATCAATTAACTGATTATGATTCATTGACATTTTCGTTTTATATAAATATCCACAGAAATACCTCAACTTTAGAATATGACCTATACTCTTTTCACCGAACATAGTGAGTGATCACGTGATCATCCATCGTGCATGTGCAAAACAGAAAAATTATTATTTCCATCCAGCTATTTGTAACCTATTTCGTAAAACATGTTCGTCTTGATAATGAAAAGTAAACTTTCATTTTATGTTTTTGCTGTCTATTGCAATCTGATTTTTATTTTAAGGTGGAGCAATAACCGGTTATTCGACTTGATAATGGGAATCCACGTATTCCCGAAACACGTGTCGTCCCGAATTAATTAATACTTTGTGCGGAAGGAGTAATCAGAACAGTGTGTTTATTGTGCTGCCCCACAGTCCTTGCAATCTTTTCTGATGTATTATATATTTTGTTATACATTTTAAAACAACGAATTTAATGTATTACTATCTTTCTGTCTCATTTTAGCAGTGCAATTGCTATATTTAATCTTAGAACTTATGATGCTATTTTCACCCTTATTTAAACAATCTATAGCATCATTCGAATAATCGCTTCTTGAATTTGAAAAGGGGTATTTTAATACGATTTTTTAATTTACACCGTTTCAATTGACTTTTCGGGAGTTCTTATCAACTAATAGAAAGCTTAGTTTTCGTATCACGTTCTGTTCGGTGAATAAAGTATAGAAAATAAATACCCAGAGCAGAAGTTATGCAACACAATTTACTTTGACTCCATAGAATTAGAGTCTATTCAAATGGTGCTAATAATGCTTAATAAAATAATGCTAATAAAAAAACTCAATTTTTTATTAAAAACTTTAATGCACCCATTATAAATACAAATTAAACGCGATTAACTAGCACTAACGTCTTGTCTAAAAATAAATTCTTTTTTATAACTAATCCCAGAATCACAACTCTTTTTACAACAATAAATCACCAATACACCCCAATCGACCACAGTTTCCTTTAAAATGGTTAACATTTGCGGCATTATTTGGAATTCAAACTGTCTTTCACAGCCGCAATATTCGCAATTAGGTATATTATTAGGCACAGGTTCTTTTGCTATCCACAGCGGCTCGCCACCCCTTTCATATCGCAGCACTTGCTCCTTATTCTCAGAAATCCTTTTTTGAAAAGTCATAAAAACTTTATCTTCTGTAAGAGCGGCATGTGCTTCTAGTTCGGATTCACTAATTTCAGTTAGCGTGCCTGTTTTGCCTTCTCGTTCAAGCTCATGGTATTTATCAATTTCTTTCTGCTCGTCAACTTGAAGGTCTCCAATTTCTTCAGGTTCAACTATTAACTCATATTCCGTAAATAGCATCTGAGAGGATCGATTAAAACTTTCACTTTCACAAGTGTTTTTATGGCTTTCTTTCCAATGATAAACTTGATGTTCACGATTGCAATATGCTGTTACTTTACATTTACTACAATGTTTAAGTGCAAGACAGCCACAAACTTCACACAGGGATACGAATTTTTGCATTTTTCCAATGCTGTTTGCATCTTCGATTGGTGGTTCATATGAATAATACAAATTATCTCTCCTTAAAGTGCAGCGATACACAACCATATTATTACTATTATTATTTATAGAGCAAGCACCATTGCGACAAACGAATACAAATAAAGTTCTGTGGAAATTATTAGAATCTTCTTCATAAGGAGCATAAACTTGGCAGAGGAATATCATAAGTTTGTTGCATGTCGGGCATTCTAATTCTTTTGGTTCTGGCAAATTTTGAGGATCCAGCCATGCTGGTTTCCCACCAATTTTACTTGGAAAAAAAATGCTGTTCACTTGCCACGGTTCACATTCTTCAGCGAATCCAATATCTACACGAGACATTTTCAAAACATTATTTTTCTAGGTTATAATATGGCAATAAAATCCTGATAATCAGTAGCACCATCCTATAATAATAAACAGAAATTAATGTTAGATCCCCTAATTCATTGGGCGTTGAAAGCATTTTTAGGATATTATATCAATAATTTCATGTTTGTTATCTTTATTGATGTAATATACCTGAATAATTTTATGCTAACAATAAATTTTTATATAGGTATGTATGGTATGGTGGTAGCACTAATAACGTAGGAATTCAAAATTGTTTAGCGCAAAATTCAATATTAGTCACTAATTTGTAATACCTGACATATTTGCGCAATTTTGTTGTTGAGGATTATTAGGCAATTTATAATTTTACTGTAACATCTTCAACGATACGTCCACAATAGATATTTACATTAATGAACGTAAACAATACTATCGTAATGTTGTATCGTATTTCCTGATGTTAAATGTTTGTAAATATCGTTTATAACTTATAAATAATACCTGTTTGTAATACATGTGTTCAGGAGTTAGCCTTGAATTGAAAAATAGTAAATATATATTCATGTACAGTTCTTAATGTTGTGCCAAAGATGACACACGCAGACCTTACGGGTTCCTAGGTTTGTTTCTTTTTAGTACCACCTTACGTTTTCCTTTAAAACGTGAACACGCGCGCGATTTTAGTCTGTTATTTATTACCATTACAAGGAAGTCAGAATCATTTTCTATTGATGAAAAGTACTAAAGTTCTACAAAAAAAAAAATTAAAAACAAATTTTAGCGGGTGTTTTAAAAATGTATTGGAAGATTTTTGTATTTTTACTGTGTTATTTGGTGACCATAACAGGTTCGCAAAAAAACGTATGTTAGTGCGTTTTTCCTAGTTAATTCTTAAAAATTTCGTTTGTAGGAATTCCAGTTCAGGTGGAGGACTTTGATGATGCATGGGATTATCAAATAAAGCCTCAAAATGAACCGTTACTTCATTTAAGTGGCAGGAACCATATTCTGCCGCCGTTTACCCCTAGCGAGGTAATTGGAATTCTTTAGATAATAAAGGAATTAGATCACAACGTAATATTTTTATTATTGCTTTAGATAGTTCGTAAGAAGGAAGTATCAAATCAAATAAATTCGATTGGAGGGCAACTTGGCGATGCTGTCAGAAGGAGAATATCCTGTTCGGTCTGTAAGCTTGGTAAGTTAAAGTAAATAAATTATACAACACTATATTTCTTTAAATTCGCGATTCATTAGCAAACTAAAGTAATTCTTACAGTAGAGTCTATAATTTTTTAAACAAGTTATTTCCGAATAATTAACTAATTAAAATTACAAAAATATACATATGAACGAATCGTGAAGGATTTTACTTTATTTATAACCATCAGTTTATTTTATATTCTAATATAAGGCTCGAACAACCATAAATTGGTACTGCAGGCGTGTAATTATTCAACATCCTTTTTCCATTAGATAATTAGTATATCACATCTATCTACATACTATTGACTCTTATTGTTGAGACAACAATTGTATTAATCACATTGTAATTTTCAGTTTTAAAATATTAAGATCATATAATACACAAACGTTTTGAATGTAATTTTACCTGTAATATCAAGATCACTAATACAAAGAGAGATAAATATGTCTGGAATATAAGTTTTGTTTCATAAAGTCAGTTTTATTATAAGTTGAATTATTGGTCATTCTGGACTAGCTAATACTTCCAAAGAAGAGTGCTAAGGATAGTTGCTGGAATGTGGTATTCGCTTTCTGTAATGCTGCTCATTTATTAGCACTGAATGCTAGTATCAGTATGTTTAACCTTTACATATTTGGTTATCACAAATTAAACAACCGACTTTTGACATTTCGTCGATTCATGGCATGGTTGCCACGCATTGCAAAGCATATCATATGGTTTGACAGATATATAGATAGGCTATGGTTAAAGGAATACGAAAACTATCAACGCTAAGTAGAACGTCAAAATGACAAATGTCAAGTAAGTACTTTGACATCTTACCTTACGTATGCAACTGGCAACGCTCTAAAATTGAAGAAATCGTTCGCGGACGAAATGTCACTAGATTTGACGTTACTATGCATTTGCTGAATGTGAAGTTGTGTTTGGTTGTGTTGGTATGATTTTAACATTATCGCTGTCAAAGGTCGGCTGTTGGCTGTCAAATTAATTTAAAAAAGCTATTGTCAATGCTGTATTGCTGAACATAAAGTGAGCAGCATAAAGTTCGCAAAATATGGGTTTTTATGAAAAATAAAGTGAGACATTTAGTCTTTTTTAAAATATATTGTCAAAAACTTGCACATAACCTCAAAATCACATTCTAGGCAGCGGCTTCAAGTAACTGTCACCTAACCTCACTTTTTGCCTTTTCATAGTATAGTGTTTTAATTTGCCGTCATGTCAGTGGTCACGTGACATATGTTATTAGACATGCTACATGGATCCTCCCAAAAGAAATTTAAAACTGAATAATAAACAACATTGGCAACATTGGCTGCAAACTTCAGACATGACAATCATTTTTGCTCTCTCCGTATAACTTGCTTGCCTTTATATACTCAAACGAAATAGACGCAAATGATGAGAATAGAGACAAATATAGTAAGGATAGAAGGGGCAATTAACGTTGAAATTGTGTGCCTATCCCTCTGGTGGTTTGTGGAGCTGAAGTAAATAGACTAGCGCGCCAAATCTCATATATTTCAAACTTGACAGGATGCATAATTCCGTACATAATTCTACTTATTCATTCTTCTCTACAAGCTCTTTTTCGGATGTCACACAAAAATGTGCCAAAAAGTGTATGCGTTCTGCTGTGCAGATTTTTAAGCAGAACATGCTCTATTTCCAACTACAATTCGATTCAGAAAGTGTGCGCAGAAGAAAGGATTGACAGTATCGACTAACGTATTCCTACAGGTTATATTTACAGTTGGAATCCCAATAAATAAATAATGATTGTAGAAAACTGCAATACAGAAAACGTGGCTTCACGTGTAGATTAATGTAGTTGGCATTTAAAAATATAGGGTAGTACTGCTGTTTTTGGCGCGCCTATTCTCAGTTGTTTAGTCGGGCATTTAATTCGCATGCGCAATGATGGACAATGTTATCAGATATCGTTTAATACTTGTAGACCGATTTGGCGGAATTATTTTGAATTTAAAAATCCCCAAAACTGCCAACCCAAAACGTTAGCAGGATACTACTCTACATGAAAGTAAAAAAAAGAGTAATTCAAATGTAATGGCAAAAAGACGAAAACTTGCATTGTATAAGATGGATACTAAGGAGTAACCATCTTCAACGAGTACCCTCGATATCTATGCCATTAGTAGTTACATAATTCTACACACCTTAGACTTTCTATTTGATCATCTTAGTTTACTCCATATTGACAAATGCATTTGCGTGAATCTTATTGAAGCTCGTAATTATATTTGCACTTTGTACAAAGTCTATAAAGGCAAGAAACATGTCACGATCCTTTTTCGTAAGGTCACGTTCAACTTTAATGTGAGTGTGTAATAATTGAATTCTCACATGGACGCACCTCGAAGCTAATGATCAAAATTAATAGCAATCAAACATGAATTCGTTGCGAAAGAAACGGTGAGCAGTGAAAAAGCGATATATAATTGCTTAACTTTCCTTAAAATGGGAAGAGTAAATTCTTAATAAATTATTGTTGTTATTACTGTTGGCGCCAAAATTTTAAAAAAGAACAACATGAACAGTATACAACGATGTTCAGGGGAATGGGATATATGTAAAGTTAAGTGACAAGTGGAATGTAACGAGACGTTTTATTTTCAATATATACATTTATTAACAATTACTATCATAGTGGAGTATTATTGAGAACCGAGCAGCTAACATCACTAAATTTGTAGATAAAATAAACACACAGCGGTACAAATTTCCCAGCGAGGCCTGAATCTTTGATTACGACTGTATCTTTTATTTAAAAAAAAGTGTTTGGAAATTTACATAATTTACAAATATACAAAGATTTTTACCAATTTTTTGTTACAAAAAACAATCTGTTTCTTCATATTTTTCTATTGTAATTTTGTCTTTTGTTTAATACAACAGGAAGTAGATAATTATTTGCACGCCACCAAGCCTATACCATTAATGTTTATTCCCAGCTGATTCTATATTAATGGATACTAATTAAAGGTGGACGAACACAAAGTGGTCATTTCAACGAGTCTGTAATATCAATGACAGCATGACATTCATGTTTTTGTTAAATGAGTAGTGATTTTAATCAAACCTAAACATTTTAATTCCAAAAAGAATTTTATCGACAATATTTTGCATTTTTCGACAGCGTACAATGGGTGTCAAAAGTACAATTGAGAAGAGAATGCATTGTATACATCATAAGTTGGAATGAAATGGGTGTTTGCTTCAAGTAACTGTTCTTTTGTTGTAACAGTTTGCGACGCCCAATTTTCTCCAATTGCAATTTTAACGATATATCATGTGTGTATGTTGACGCTTCTCCTCATTACAAGTCGCTTTAACCCAATGGTTTTCGATTCTCGCAACGAAATCGACTTTTGACAGCGATAATGTTAAAATCAAACCAACACAACCAAAGACAGCTTCAGATTCAGCATTTCGTCCGCGTAGGTTTTCTTCAATTACAGCGTTGCCAGTATGTATCGATGCACTTACATAGAAAAGGTAAGTTGTCAACGCACTTACTTGACATTTGTCATTTTGACATTCTCCTTAGCGTTGATAGTTATCATATTCGATAACCATAACCTATCTATATATCTGTCAAACCATGCTTTGTATTGCGTAGCAACCATGTCACAAAACGGCGATATGTCAAAAGCCTGTTGTGTAATTGTGAGAACCATAGCTGCACGACCAAAAATTGGATATAATTGTACAAATATTAAACATTACAACTACTCCACGAATTTGAGATAGGTTTGTCAAATAAAAAATTCGTGTGTAAAATCGACAAAACGCGGTTGAAATGAGATAGCTTAGGAAAAGGATAGACCAGAAGAGATATTATGAGAATTGAAACATTTAGAGGGAATTTAAGGATAGGACCTATATAAATAGGTATACAATTAATAAAAAAAATTTCCTATTAAGTTGTAGCAATAACAAAATCGACACTCGATTATCTTAAAATATGTCTTTATCTGTGTTTTAAATTATGCTTTCACTGAAATATGATTAAAAGAAAAGGCAAAAAAATTACATATCAGAACTGATATCAATAGGTGTTTACGAAAATTTACTTAATTCGTTCGGAAATGTAACCGGTTCCTATTATACCAAACTTACCCGGTTCGAGATTTTTCTACCGCCATGTTCTAAAGGTACATGCGGTTTACAGACCAGCAATTAAAGAGAAACGCGAGCCCTGTACATTTCGCGGGTAACACGCAACTTCACGTTATTGCAATACAGCGCCCTCCGGTATGGTACACGGCCAAATACGAAAATACGAGGGAATC